>CM026285.1:4819920-5035817 GCA_014851415.1 Cnaphalocrocis medinalis | reverse complement strand
TGCGTATACATATACATACGCATAGCCACATGGTCGAATACATACAAAAAGCATCGCAGATTCAAAATTCAGACTCCACTTAAAAATCACGTCAATTCGTAGCTGCGTTTTGCCGTGAAAGAAAAACAAACATACAGGCAGACAGACACATTTTTCTTTTTATTATATTGGTATGGATCCCTAGTGAAATAGCCCAATCGCTGTCGTATAATTATGTTCCGGTATATAATTATATCCCTAGCTTACCAATACTACGGTATTTATCTATCTGCCACAGGTACACGTTTTTGAAAATATCCGAAACTATCCATACTGATAACGAAGTGTCCTCACGTGTTTTGTTTCAATGTCTCAGCTATTTAATTTGTGGAATCATATTTTCAAGGATTTGAAAAATCTAAAGGGGCATGTTACAAGATTTAAACCATATAGGTAATCCGTATGGAAGGCTGAGCCAACCCCATAAAACATTTGAAATCGTTTCTATGAAACTTGGATTATGCTATTGTCTGGAACGCGGAGAGCCATTGCAAGGTTGTTGTCGTTTGAAATTTGGATAGTCTTTTGTAACTGTGTACACTAGGTATATTTTCACAAATAATCCGCGGGTATCACAGCGGAGCACAGCTCGTAACATATCCTATCCATACTATATATAAATGCGAAAGTAACTCTGTCTGTCTGTCTTTCTGTCTGTCTGTCTGTCCTGTCTGTTACTCTGTTCACGCCAAAACTACTGAACGGATTTAAATGAACTTTGGTATACAGATGATCTAGACCCTGAGAAAGGACATAGGCTACTTTTTATTGCGAAAAGGGGGTTGTAAGGGGTTAAAAGGGGGGTAAAAAGTTACTTTTCCACGCGGACGAAGTCGCGGGCGGCCGCTAGTCATTTATAAAAATAAACTTGTACGTCATGCTGTTTAGTTATATTGTGATCAAATGGTGGTGGTAAGATACCTTTAGTCCTGCACACAACTAGCTGCTACATGAAACGGATCTCATTCATTCTAAGCGTAATTGGACGGTTTAAAGGAAATCGTGGCGCGGTAATACTTACTCGCACCTATACACTTCAGATTTTATGGAGCGAACTTTGTGCTTTTTAAAGCGATGTAAAACATTAGGGTTCGAGAAAGGTTTTGGATGTTTACCTTCCGTAAATAAGGTAAGGGTTAATCTCCTCTTGGCAGTTTTGGTTTTTTACTTTTACTTTTATATTACTTTTGTTTTTTAAAACAAAAAGATACCTATTTCACGAACATTTTTTCTTTGAAGTTTTATAAAAATTAAACTTTAACTTTTTACTTAACAAGAAATTCATTGAAATAAAACTCTATTTACAACTTTTCATAACATTTTTAGGTACTAAACATTCGATCATTTACCCTAAATAAATGAGTTAAAAGTACTAGGTAGGAGTAATAAGTTCTTTCAAATAGCCCTATTTTGCATTTTTGGAATTGAAACCTAATGATGAATGGGTTAGGGTTGAAAACAAAATATCTACTATTAATTATTTTCCACTTCGACATGTTTGAAATTCAAATAAATATTTACAGGTGTAAAACTATTTATGACAGCGCTGTAATAATCACTTTTGAAACGCTTACTTATAGGTTGCCTTACGCGTACAGTATAGAATTTAGTATTTAGACATTATGATCGAATTGCTAAACTAATACCTATCTTGGTACTATCCTATCTGCCACAGGTACACGTTTTTGAAAATATCCGAAACTCTCCTATAGATAACGAGTGTCCTCACGTGTTTAGTTTCAATTCTCAGCTATTTAATTTGTGGAATCATACTCATATTTCAAGGATTTGAAAAATCTAGCTGCCACACCCCCTAAAACATTTGAATCGTTTCTATGAAATTGGATTATGGTATTTCTGGACGCGGAGAGCCATTGCAAGGTTGTTGTCGTTTGAAATTTGGATGTCTTTGTAACTGTTAATACACTAGGTATTTTTCACAAATATCCGCGGGTAACACAGCGGAGCACAGCTCGTTACATCTCATTTATAAAATAAACTGTGCGTCATGCTGTTTAGTCATATTGTGATCAATTGGTGGTGGTAAGATACCTTTAGTCCTGAACACAACTGCTGCTACATGAACGGGTCTCATTAATTCCAAGCGTAATTGGACGGCTTAGAGGAAATCGTGGCGCGGTAATACTTACACGCACCTATACACTTAAGATTTTATGGAGCGAACTTTGTGCTTTTTAAAGCGATGTAAAACATTAGGGTTCGAAAAAAGGTTTTGGATGTTTACCTTCCGTAAATAAGGTAAGGGATAATCTCCTCTTGGCAGTTTTGGTTTTTACTTTTCTAATTTTAAGACTTTTATATTACTTTTGTTTTGTAACAAAAAGGTACCTATTTCACGAACATTTTTTCTTTGAAGTCTTATAAAAATTTTAACTTTAACTTTTTACTTAACAAGAAATTCATTGAAATAAAACTCTAGTTACAACTTTTCATAACATTTTTAGGCACTAAACATTCGATCATTTACCCTTAATAAATGAGTTAAAAGTACTAGGTAGGAGTAATAAGTTCTTTCAAAGAGCCCTATTTTGCATTTTTGGAATTGAAACCTAATGATGAATGGGTTAGGGTTGAAAACAAAATACCTACTATATTAATTATTTTCCACTTCGGCATGTTTGAAATTCAAATAAATATTTGCAGATGTAAAACTATTTATGACAGCGCTGTAATAAACACTTTTGAAACGCTTACTTATATATATAGGCTATAGGTTGCCTTACGCGTACAGTATAGAATTTAGTATTTAGACATAATATGATCGAATTGCTAAAAATATACCAACTATCTTGGTACTATCCTATTTACCACCCGCGGCGTCGTCATAGCCTGACGCTCACGTCCGTTGAGCTGTCTCTCCAGGAATACGTTGATAGTATTTCTTAACGCTCTGCCATAGAACATATTTTTAGGGTTTCGCAACTTATGGGAGAAAATCAGAACCCTTATAAAAGATCATTTAAATGTCTATTGTCTGTCTGTCCCGTCTGTTGGCATTACCCTTACTTTTTGGGAACGGGGGAAGTCCTTTAGTTGTAAGTTATATTAACAAGTCTTCGGTCCCTGGAACGTACATCTAATCAGCAAATAAGCTAAAGAAGGAACTGATAACTGATAATACTCGTATTTGATGTGTACACACATTACATTTTTACGACACATTTCTCTTTTATACACCGTGCTTTTTTAACCGTCTTATTCATTTCTCAAGGCCTTTCTACTGATGATAAAAATATTATTCCCCAAGGAACATAGGGTCTTTTTTAAGAAAAAATGCCTTCCCATACAAATTGCAACTATCAGCTGATCACTTACATATGGGTAGGTGAGCTCTTTTTTGAAATAAGACTCTAGTATGTTCCTTGGGGTTTTCTTGTTGTATTCATCAGTATAATGCCTCCGAGAAGTCTTACTTACTTCTTAAAAGCACGGTTACAAAGCAAAGTATGTATTGAAAAATATCCCGTAAAGATCCTACCAACGGAACCATCGCTCTTGTCTGTATTTTGTTCTCAACTAACTTGAAGGAAGTCATCGAATCATTCCGCTCACGGCATCGCTGTGACATGCGTTCTACCCACTAGATGTCTTCGCTGTCAAACCGGTGAAGTAGTCTCACGTTCCAACTTTACTACAACAAAACCTTTACATAGTGCAAATATGAAGAATACACGACTTGGCATACGAGTTACTTTCTAGCTCACTCGTAACTACTCGGCTGACTCGTACGCAAACGAGTTATAAACAAACGTACCCAATTCTGATTGGCTTAGGGCTTCCCCTACAGTTAGCAGCTACAGTTGCTTAACGCTAATTACCCCAGTCCTGGATTTGATTCACTGGTTGACCAAAAATTATGTTCCGAATTATTCAAATATAGCTTCTGATAGTGATAACAAATTCATCACGCAGCGTGGTAGTTAAGCCTAATCTAATCACATTAGTTATAACTGTATTTCTATGATGGAGGCCCTTGCCCTGCAGAAGGACAATAAATAGACTGATACTTTACGTATTCTCAGTAGTATTTGTAAAGAAAGGTCTTATGCCTAGTTGTCACAATCAATAAAAATCAGTTGACGGCGCTAGTTTCGACGATTCCTCACCCTAAGATGCTTAACCGAATCTACCATCGAGGTCTACCAATACCAACCAACAAGTCACGTGATATAGTATTCTCCTATTTCTTTCTCATATACTATGTGAAGTTTCACCACTAAATAATAAATATGTAAGCGGCTACATCAGGGGCGCCATTGATTCGCAGCCCCTCATGAATTAAACAGGTCTTCTATTACAAAAGTTTTATATGTAGACGCCGTCTCTCACGCACTGGTTTGGCATACCTAAAAATATCCTTTGGAGTAAACATCACTAAAGAACTGACAGTGAATGAGATCATAGTGATAATAAATATATGAGAAATTATTTCATTTTAGTTGCTAACCTATTAATTATTTTGCTGACCAATCATTTATTAGTAACTAGCGGCTCCCCGCGGACTATCTTCCGCGTGGAAAAGTAACTTTTTACCCCCTTTACAACCCCTTACAACCCTCTTTTCGCAATAAAAAGTAGCCTATGTTCTTTCTCAAGGTCTAGATCATATACCAAATTTCATTTAAATCCGTTGAGTAGTTTTGGCGTGAAAGAGTAACAGACAGACAGACACACAGACAGGCAGACAGACAGACAGAGTTGCTTTCGCATTTATAATATTAGTATGGATTCAGTTTGTTTTTTTCTGACTTATTAAATTAAACAGTATCCAAAAATGACGATAATTCTATCACCACACGGGTGAAACCGCAGGTCGAAGCTATAATATACAGGATGTCCTGAAACAACTGCGAGTATATTCCTGCGCAGCTAAGCTTAATTTTACAGGTGACATCTCCCGGGAGCCGTTTCGGATTTCAGCTTCAGGCGCAGAGGGATGATAAATAACAGTTACCTTCCAGACCTCTGGGTCATTTGATACTAATTTTATAGTAGTTTATGTGAATATCACATAAATAAGGGATAAAGTATCAGTCTATATACTGTCTTACTGCAGGACAAAGGCCTCCGTCTTAGAAATCAAGTCATCGCTACCGTGATGGGATTACTCCATCACTATTTTAGAAAAACAGGCACGGACCTACATATATAGTCTGTAATTTGTAAAGTAACTTAATAAAACGTCGATATTTTACGAATGTTTCCGTAACTGGTAAATAAACAAATTCACACAGTCCAAATATTGCCCTAACTCCATTCTAAGCACGCATATGAGGCAGGGTCACTACCAAATGCACCATCCGGCCAAAAATAAATAGGTATAACGTCGATATTCTATAGATGTGACAGGTACATTTGAATATACACACGTTGGTATTCTATGGATGTCCATGTTAAGTCAGCCCGTTGGTGCCGAAGCATCGCTTTCCCACGGTTAACCAGTTAACATTCATCCGCCGTCTCGTCTCAACAGGTAAACGCCTGAGTCAGATTTATTTCACTTTTCGGTTTTACGGGTTTACGGCGTGGCTTGAATGCTGAGGGTCCCGTATAAAATGGTTTCATACGTCAGTCTTTGAGATTGAGAAGAAAGAGATAAAATGTACGGGATGAAGTTCTGTACAGATAGCCAATATCGGGTTATGGGCTAAAACGAACCGGGCTTTGTGTTGTGTTGCGACCGAATCAGTTTAACTGTTGCAAGTCACAACAGATATTTTTTATGAATCACCTGATCGATGGTAAGCGGTGGTCGCCGCCCATAGACACCTGCAACACCAGTAAAGTCGCGTGCACTGCCATCTTTAATCCTCTTTCCCCCAATTGGTCTACCAGTGCCCACACTCACTCGATAAAACAGCGCAGGCGCTGCTTCACGCAGGTCTACTGTGAGACCGTGGTATTACCCTGGTCGTGCTGGCTCATTCATCTCCGTACCTCTCCAACGATAGGTAATATTGACGAGTGAGATTATGTAAACAAGCCTATGCGAGTTTTTTAAATTTCATTCACGTGTGTTCGTACTATATGGACCAAAACAGAATCTTGAAGTTGGAAAAAGGAGTGCACCTTTCAACCATAATATGGTTGGAAAAAACATATTATGTTTTTTCTCCATTTTCCTCATCACTAAGCATCCCGAACCTTCCTTCCTAATTCGGCGGCGTCGTTTTTTCGTCGTAAAGTTCGTCTTAACACTCGAACGATTCCTCCGTCGTAAACGCACCGCGAGCGCAAGGGTTCTTTATTATAATGAAGGAACTGGTATTGTGTTTAAAGAAGAAAGGTTTGAGGAAGCCTTTGAAATTTTATTTAGTTTTCATTGAAACTGCGCGATAGGTTTTGTTTGATACGGGCGATTCAGCGGGTACGCTGGCTCAGCAATTCCATCAGTCTTGGTCTAACTTAGTCACTTACGTCTAACTTAGCCATTGTATTCAGGACCCCAAACGCAGCCGTCGCTTTAAAGTGCGAGTTTCTTGCTGATTCTTCTCGGTAGAAATTGACCTTCCGAATCAGCAGTAGATTATAAAATTTGACATTCATAAATTTTCTGTAAAGGACTTAAATTGAATAAAGAGATTTTGATTTGACTTGATTTGATTTGACCCACTACCTAATCCCATGGGTATGTTGTGGAGCACCTTTTAAGCGTAAAATGTTTAGTTTTAAGAATTAAATTGTTACTAGTTCAAAGTTGTTGCTGAATAAATTCTTTTCAATTGTATCCTATTCTAATGGCCCCTCAAGTCACTCATCCGGTGCATTCTTCGCAAATACGAGTATGTAGTTGCAATGTCCATTAAGCTGTGTCGAACTGGACGGAACTTTTAATTATTTAATGGTCGAGAACCTGCGGCGTGGTCGATTTAATTTACCCCACTTTGAGTTGTCAACGCAAACTCCTAATGACAATTTTAGTGATCTGTACTAAGAGCAAATCTTCATGCAATTTATTTTAAGAATGCTATCCATTTAGCACCGAAAATACTGCAATCGCCTAAGATCTTACTGCGCCTCATATGACCTTTTAACTTCGGTTGTGTGCATTCACTTCGAAGCCCGGGCTACACGTAAACCATGATCCAGGATTGGAGTACCTATCCTTTAATCCGGCGTAATGGTCTAAGCGTCTGGTAATTACAGTGAAGCGACTGACCGTCTGCCTTTTTGAAACTCTATACCAGGGGAGTCTGTATAGGTTCATTAGATTGGAATGTCCACTATTGGCAGGTGACATAGTATCTTGTACGGATGTAAATCTTGTTGGAAATCTTATAAATAAATAACCAAAAAAATTAACCTTGTATCGACGTATAATACACTAGTCTGACTGAAACCGTACTTAAGTGTTAGCGATGACTAGAAAGAAAATAATATAGAAATGAAAAAATATGGCTAAGTTTAGAATTGGTGACTTAGCGCAGGAGCTGAGTGAATAAACGGACTGCGCGGCGGCTGGCGAAGCGCCAAGGAAAACCTTCGGTCCGCTCTTATCGGGGAACTGGTAGATAATTTGCTTTAAAGAGATAGCAAATTGTAAAATTTAGGGTTAATATCATTTAAAAGGAAATTTTTATGCCAACTTACTGCAGTTGAGTTAGCAATTATTGATTTGGGAGCTTATTATCTATAACTTGTTTAATCACAATGAAGTTATATTAAATTTTGGTGGTCACATTTTAATATTACAGCAGCTAGGTACAGTAATTTAATTTTGAAATTTGATGGTCATAATTTGCAAAGAAAACAGTTTTTGTTATGGATTAGTATCTAGCGGCCGCCCGCGACTTCGTTCGCCTGGATTAGTTACCGTCATATTTTGTACAATACATAGAACATATTTTTATAAATTGTAGCCCATGTGTTATTGTGATGTATAAGCTACCTAAATTATTGTAAAGTTACATCCATCCATTTATCCATACTACAAACTGGTAGGATTACCTTCTAAGGGTGTTTTTCTTCTCGAGATTCGTAACCCTAATAAAAAAGAGTTTAATCTATATGAGTACCTATGGTATTGCAGGTGTCTATGGCTGGCGGCAATCGCTTACCATCAGGTGATCCGTCTGCTCGTCTGCCACCTTTGAAATAAAAAAGTAGCACTGAGGGCGATAAGTTGGCAACACTGACCGTTTGTGAGAGAACTTTTAATTACAAGTGAATTTTGCCAGCTTGGAACCAGTGCGGTAGCCAATCCCATTTAGTTGTAAATGCAGACTGCGGTTTTATTAGCCCCCGACGCAGAACGACGTGTTATAAGTTGGACGTGGTGTCTGTCTGTATGTGTGTGTGTGTCTTTCTGTGGCATCTTAGTTTGCGGACGGATGAACCGATTTCGATTTTTGTTGAAATAATGTTATAGCTGTGTGATGGCTGCCGCCACTAAATGATGGATTACGTGTTTTCACTTGAGTAGTCGAATTTATACAATTGTGACAAATTTGAAATCCAAGATGGTAGCCGTCTCAATATCTATACTATTTATAAAAAGATAAATTCTATAGACAACTTCAAACCTTATATACTTATAAACCAAAAATACGATAAAACAATTGTGGTCTTAAGTCTGCGCTAACACTGGATGATTCCTTAATCACTAATAACTAATCGAAGTGTATTTGGGCGAGTAAAATCAGCCGCGTAGCAGTATCGGACGGATATTATTACTACAACACATGATCAAACATGGTAAGGCACTCAGCTCGTATAATATTTGTAACGGCAACAACACAAGCAGTATGAGAGTTTTATTACACGACAGAGGCGAGGGCAGACAGATACACGGCGCGTTGTTTTATGGCTTTCTGTTTGGAAATATAATATCTACAGGGATCCGATTATCGCTTGTGTGGGACGGGGAATGTTCTTTGATACCGGGAAATAGTTTAATTTAGTTTTTATGTGGTAGTTGGCAGACAAGCGGAAGGTTCATGCAACACCAGTGGAGTTACAAGTGCGCTATTAACATTTGAATCCTTCTGTTACGAGTTAAAGATTAATATCACATCTTATTTCTTCTAAGTTATGGCCACGAAGTCCAGTCACTATTTTTCTGAAAAGTTTTTAAGTTTTACGACATAAAATACTTATATTAGTAACGCATCTGACTGCTTCTACGAGTGACTACTGAGTTTCTTGCTGATTCTTCTCGGTAGAAATCGACTTTCCGAATCAGCGGTAGCCTAATAATAATATTGACATTCATTAAATGTTTTATAAGGTCTTAAATTGAATAAACATTAGATAATTATACTATTACCTATATTCGCCCTGGAATGTGAATCATAACTATGGCCAAGTGGTTTATTCACAATTTTTCTGAAAATGTCATTGGTCTGACTATATTAATATTGCATCTTTATTCGTCAAAAGATGAGGTGGTTGTACCATTTTTCGCTCTGGAATGTGATCCTGAGTTATGGCCACGGAGTCCACGATCCTGGGTTAAATTAAACTTATCCGCTTTGTCATGACATAACTTCTAGTTTTCATTTGAGTTTGCCAAGATAATGTGTGTTATTTGTGAGTTAGGTGGGCGGGTCACGTTACTGTTTGGGCGTAACAACTTATAACTTTATTACATACACTCTTGACATAGTTACAATAAATTGTGTTTTAAGGTTATGATAAATGTTGACTGCCTCGCACTTTAGCGTCGTAAGGCCCAGACAGCAGACACAATAGAAAATCAATTGTTGTATGTACCTTTTAAAAGGCTTTTGGGTCTTACGACATGCGCTCACCAGATCGAATCAAAATATTGTCCCCTATTGAGAAATTCTCAGTGTCAACCCGAAGTCTGAGAGTTGGCAGTTTTGTATCTCCGTGCCTCGGCGTTACGGCTTAGGTCCTACCGATATTTCATCGGCCATGTACCCGGGGAGGGGAAGGGGATTAAAGGTTAGCAGCGCACGTGTAACTCCACTGATGTTGCAAGTATCCATGGGCGGCGGCAATTGCTTACCATCAGGTGATCCGCCTGCTCGTTTGCTACCTAGGTATCACATAAAAAAAAAATATAATCGCACTGGCGTGCCATCGAATATGAAGAGTACGGGAATAGAGAGTGTATAGAGAGTAAAGGTTGTCAGCGTACCTGTGTTTCTACTGGTGTTGCAGTTGTTTACTGGGGCGGCGGCAATCGTGTACCATCAGGTGATCCGTCTGCTCGTCTACCACCTATCACATAAAAAAGTAACTTGCTGATTAGTGTTGCTAAATTATCGATAGTATCGATAGCTTAGTTTGGTACACTAGTATCAATATCAGTGTTTTTTCAAGCATTGTTATGTGAACCAGAAACAACTAGAATTTTGTCAGCATATTTTTCGAACCGAAACTTGATAGTTGTTTAAAGTAAACACCGTTCATGGCGCCTGTTGACACGAGCGCGCTGACGCAACAACAACAATGTCGGCACAACTAAACTAAACAAAAGGATATGCCTTTGTAGTCGAATTGATAGTCACTGTGAAAAGATTGCCCACTATTGCTTACCGTGTTGAAGCCGACTTCAACTTCTTATTTTTGTGTGAACTGTTCGACTGCTTCCAAAGAATAAAGTCCGATTTGCAATATCTATGTCAAATATAGGAGATCAGACTTTCTGCTCCTAAGAATAAAGTCCGATTTACAATATTTAATATAGAAGATCGGACTTCGTTCTTCGGAAGAAGCGTGTTGTAAGGTGCTACGTGCAGAGTTGTAGAAAATATTATTTCAAACTTTTTAGTTCGCGATATTTTGAAGGCAGTTCTGATTTATAGTGTCTCATCTCTTCTTTTCTTATGTACAGTAGTGAAACAATTATCCATTGAATCCTAACCATTGAGCAGTTGGTCTTCCGTCATCATCTCAGTGACATTTTTTTTTTATATGAGATAGGTAGCAAACGAGCAGGCGGATCACCTGATGGTAAGCAATTGCCGCCGCCCATGGACACTTGCAACACCAGTGGAGTTGCAGGTGCGCTGCCAACCTTTAATCCCCTTCCCCTCCCAGGGTGGGCCTCCAGTACCCTCACTCACTCGGCGAAATACAGCACAGGGGCTGCTTCACGCCGGTTTCTGTGAGGCAGTGGTATCACTCCGGTCGAGCCGGCCCATTCATGCCGAAGCGTGGCTCTCCCACAATTAAGACATAAAATTATTACGTCATTAAATACTGGTGTAAAATAACAGTAAAAACATTAGATGTGTCTATAGTTTGAGAGGTATCCTCGATTTGTCCTAAATCCAACCATCAGATCAATAGATAAAACTCCTTTTTTTAAATCGGTTAAAAATTAAGTCATGCAATTATACCTCTACAAAGTATGGCAAAAAGTAAGTTAAGTAAGTAAATAAAAAAATTGTATAAGTGGAATAAAATCTCCGTAGAGCCATTCAATTTTGCCAATAACGAAGAAATGGACCAATAATTAATTTTACTTTAATATAAATGGGATATAATTTGATTGCTGTTCAGGTTACTCCCAAAATAGGGAGACGAAAATAAATTTGGTCGAAATTACTTCGTTCTATTTGTGACGGGGTATTATATAGAATTGTGGAGTGATTTGATTAAAATTTAATAAAGCGTTCAAAGAAGATTTAAATTTGTCTATGATTAGCAATAAGTCTACCCATAAATTAAAGTACCAAGATTATTAAGTAGATGAAGGATTAACAGATAACAGACCAAAATTCAAACATTTTGTTCTTATTTTATCTGATCTAGTGGTCCGCCCTGACTTCGTTTCGGGATTTAGTTTTGCTATCAGTTTCAATTTTTGTCCATAGATGGTAATGGGTGTCGATTAATTTCGAGAGATTTCGAGTTACATATGGTTGTATAATCTTATAGAAGTAATTTCTTTATAAATAGTACAGATACGAGTAGATTTCAATCAATAAACGGTTTTGTACTGCCTTACCCCTTCACCAATACGCTACCCAAAGGTTGTCTAGAAGAAATCACTACAAGCGATAAGACTTTAAGATAAGCTGGTTGTTTTGTCTTTGTTATTGTAACCCATCAATATACAATTATTCCGTTTTCTGCAATAAAGAATATCTATCTAACTGTAAATATAGCTGAAAATAGTCAAGCGACATATTTTTTTTCCAATTCCATCTAATCAAAAATATAAACACGGCTCTGTTTAAAACGTGCAGTCGTACCAATAACGTTACCATTCGAATTCCCACTTGCATCGGTGCAGCATATACTCCGGAGCTCGGAACACCTTCGGAGCGTTTGTGTCTGAGCTCAGAACGCAATCGCTTGAACCAATTGCGGTGAGTGCGCGCCCGATGCGGGCTGATACCACTGCTCTTAGGGTTTAAGCTAGTCGGCGTTGCAGTATTTTGTATGCCTGAACGTTTGCTTCACACCATTGGAATGTATATAACGTCATAAGGCCCAGACAGCAGATACAATGGAAAATCGGCAACGCATTTGTGATGTCTCAGGTGTTGCAGATGTCCATGGGCGGCGGTTATCACTTACCATGAGGTGAGCCGACTGCTCATTTGTCCGCTATAACGTAAAAGAAAACAATTGTTTAATGCCATTTAAAGGGTTTTTGGGTCTTACGACGATAAGACGCGTGCCTATTTGCATGTAGATGTTTTTATTATGTACAGTCAGCTACACATCAGGTTACTACAACCTGTCAAGTTTCCTCAATCGATATTCAACTTAATATGTTTGATAGTAAGATGAGAGTCGATTGTAGAAATTTTACAGTTTTGTTTGTTTTGATGTGTGGCTGTGCGTTATACAAATAAACTTCTTCTATCTTTGTCTTTATGACTGGGGTACGCGATATAGATACCTAACCTACCTAAAGATGGGAAAACATATTTCACATGAACCCAATGTGATTCGCAATAAGAATCAAAGTCATTTGACTGCTATGGTGTGATTCCTTTCTGCCAAGATGAATGGTTTCGATTACGCGCTATCTGAGGATGGCGCATTTTTATGCCAAATAGCAAACGTCAGTCATAAAAAACCCCTTGATTAGGGTTGCCACAAAGTCGGGAACTGGCAGGATTCTGCCAACTTTGTTCGTCCACTCTACATCTTAGACAGTGAGAAACCTCCCGGAAAACTATTTTGAGACTATTTTCGGTGAGACCACGGGAAAGGAGACGGCAAATTGTCTCCTTCTGATCCGATTTCTCCCGAAAAAAATTACTTAAATCTCGAAAAAATTACAATTGGTTCCGACAATAGGATGCTTTGATGTGGCAACCCTACTCTTGATATGGATGGGTTAAGTGTCTCGTTGGTGTTCCCTTTGAGTCGTAAGCTGTATGATGTGACTCAAAGAGCTCAGCGGATAATGCAGTGCGCCTTCTTTACGGGAGGTCTTAAGTTCGAATCTGAACATTCATCTCCAGACTTTTCAAATCTATGTGGTTTGGTGTTTCTCTCTTTGGTTTGACCTCTCTTTGGTAATGAAAAGCCAGACTATTGGAGATCAGGCTTTCAAAACTTTTGTAATTCAATAAAGATGAAAAGATTGAGTTATGAACAAAATTGTTGAAGATTCAACAAAACCTCAAAGCTGCTTGAGTTAATAAGTTGATTTGATGTTTATTAAAGGGGTTTTAAACACACAAGAGTTATTAGGAAATATTTATATCCTTCTTTTTACGTGATAGGTGGCAGATGAGCAAACTGATCACCATTGGTTTTTACATTACTAGATTAAATTGGCCGCCATTGCTGAATTATCGTTTTAGAATGTTTTTTTTTCTTAAATTATCTAAAGGAATTTAAACAAATGTAAATATGAAAGTTATTTAAATATAACTTTGCTCTTAAATATTAAGGCTCTGTGATATCAATGGTTTCTATTATGTAAATGTTTGTTGTTTATTTTCCTCGTATCATTTTGATGGAGCCAAACATTTGCCCTTCAACAAGCCAACAGCGACGCACATAAATGTTTATTCATTAATTCTGGACACTTCAACCGCTCATGTTTAAAATATAAATTTGAAAAAAGGATATCGTGACACATTCACGCGAGCGGCATTAAAACAGTATATAATAAAAGGGCTATCTTCGCATTGGGTGTAGCATCAAATACCTATGGTATGGTTTGACCCATTTTAACCGGACGAGTTTCTGGGAAACCAATGTGTGGCCACATCGCCAGCCGGGACCCGACAGAAGATTGGACTTCGTAAGAGATGACATGCATGCCAACCTTGAACCTTCTCCCCTTAATCAAAAGACCCCCTCAATTTGAGAAACATCGTTGAAAGAATTACTTGATTCTCATTTGAATTTCCTGAGAATTGAGATATCACAACTTTAAGGGCATATATTTTGGGCAAGCCCAAAAACACTCTGCACACAATGCTAAAAAGATGTTGTTTAGACGTATGGGCGGCCTGCCAGTTAAAGGGATATTTTACTTTTTATTAACAAAACATACATATTGTTCAAAGAACAAGCTGACATAAACTTTAATGGATTTATTTATTATCCAAACAGTGTGAACTCAGCCTCGCCGTGGAGGCTAAACAGAAGTGCGAATCGTGTTGTATATTTTCCAGATTTAATTAAAGTGCTAAAAATAACGTTTATTTAGGTTGTATCTATATTTTTATACGTAAAGGAATCAAGCGGATTTTGTCCGTTTCGTTGTTAAAATATTGAAGTTATTTTAAAAGCTTTTTGATAGCGAAATACACCATTATTTTTGTTGTGTTAATTTTGAGTACGTAAAGTTTTTGGTAATCCACAAGTACCTAACATTTCGAGTTGAATTCGTGGTAGCATTATGTTCAACTCATGGCAGGATTAGGGTTTTGATATGGTACCCTTTGGTTACGGAACGTTAAACACCGATTAAAAAAAAACACAAATAGGTACACCCTGTAAAGTGTAATTTATTAAATTCAATAAAGTAAATTTTGAATGTCGAGTGATTATTTTTTAACTAAATAAAATATTTCTCTACAACATGTGAGACTCTTACTGCCGCACTCAGAGTCGTTGATTAACTAAGTTGGTTAACTTAAGAAAATATATTGACACTTATTTCAATACGCATAAAGACTACCGATACTTAAGTAATAGAACATTAGCTTAAATGACGTCTCTGACCGCGGCCGTTAGTCCAATTAGGTTTCAAATGTCAAAAAGATGAGGAATATACATAACGACGGTAATACACAATAACAGTTTCAAGCTACCATTACTTTAGGCGTTTAAATATGACCACAAAACCAGTCCCTTAAAAGGACCGGACTGTAATGAGTAACGATACAGAATACAATTTTACAGTGGCCCAACTTCTCTGATTCCATAGAGAATGCGTAAGTTGAGAATATAGTGTGAGGAAGTCGGGGGATTTGGTGATGATAATAAATAATATGTTTTACTTTAATCGGATTGCAGTTATAGCGCCCACGTCAGACTTCCTATTAATACTACAGCGCTTGCGATGCTATAATTTTTTTAGGTAATTTAAAAGTAACTGTGTAAGTGTTAACACTAATATTTATGGGTATCAATTTCTTAAATGAACATTTGTGTTAATTCTTATGAGAAAAATAAAAATCTTAAAACAAAACTTGAAAAAAATGTTTGAACAATCATTTTCTCGTGTCTTCTCCGCATTCGGGCGTAGAAGAGAGCACTCTAGGGGTTTAAGTGGGTAAACCGGGGTCAGAAGAGATAAACACATATCTCGTATATCCCCAAGAGAGTTGACCACTCATCCTGGAGCAGTGGCATTTCTCCAGGGAGATGGAAACGTCTGTGTTTCTTCTGTCAACGTGCGAAATCAAAACGTTTAGATTCTGATATTTAAATCGAACGGTTCTCGTCAAAAGAAAACGCTAAGCAGCGCCTGCGCTGTTTGTCGCCAAATAAGTGTACTTAAGGCCCAATTGGGGGCGAAGGGGATTAAAAGGTTGGGAGCGCGTGGATCTACTGGAGTTTACCAAAACGTCTGTTCATAAGCCACCTATCACATATAAAACCATTTAGATAATTACAATGCTAATGATAGTCTTAATATTTCTACTCAAACGCTACGGAACGTATAAAACGTTGGAAACCGCGCATTTGTCTACCATTCGCTGATCCTGCGCTAAACCCCAAATTTATTCACATAAAACTAGGCGGGAATATCGACTGGGGTGACTGAGCGAGAGCGATGGGGCTGCGTTAAATTGACTGATTATGTGTCACCTATTCTGGTTTGGCGAGGAATTCTAGGCATTTTCACTCGGTTTTTTCTTTGAGGCTAAAGCAACGTCTGAAACGAAGTGTGAAGGAGCATCTCGCGGGCCAGTTTGGCAGCGCCGACGGATGTTTTGCCGTGTTATCGTGTCCGTTGTTATTGCAACCACGTTGCTTTCCTTTTACTTACCATGAGGCTAAGGCGAGCCATTTTACTGTGTCACAAAAAAAAACACACACGCAGCATTTCGTTTGTATTTCTTACTGGGTACTGGGTACTACACGACTCTCGTGCTGAATTAGATTACGAGGCGCTAAAGTGTAAGGTACGATAACTTATCTAACTATATTGTTAGTATTATACCTTTGTTTTATATTTAATCATACCTACCATTAATTTCAAGAAAAATATAATAAAAGCACAATCAGCGCCAAAAATTATATTCATCAAGGCGGCTAAACCATTTTGCCATATTATGGGAAATTAACTCTATTTACAAAAGACTAAAACATAAGTAATTTTAAGTGCTTTCACAGCACTTAAAATTATGTTTGTTTTTTATGGTATAATGAAGAGGCAGTTTTTTTTTGTAATCGAAATAACAACGCGGTTGGTGCAAGACATAAATTCAGTTTTTGGCTCAAAAGGTGAACTTTAAATCCCACGTTCAAAAGGCTGAAAATGAACCGGACGTTATGACCGAAGCGGAGTTTCCCTCCCTTTCATAAGCGATGTGTTTGTTACCTTTGTTCGGATGCGACAGTAAATTCTCATTCGGTACCGGACGGTTTCGTTATAAGCCACCGGGATTCTACTAAACAATGGAATCCTCAACAACTCAGTTCGCTCTAGATTCAAAAAGCGCTCTTGCCGAAAAAATATAACTTTGCTCCATTATGATAACGATCGCCCGCGACTACGTACGCGAAGAGCTAGTTCCCGTCAGATTTTGGACAATCCACAAAATCTGTTTTTTATAAATTGTAGCCTATGTGTTATTCTGATGCAAAAGCTATTTAATGTAAAGTTTCATTAAAATCTATTTGTAGATTTGCGTGAAAGAGCAGCAAACATCCATCCATGCATGGATGCGTGGATGGATGTTACTAACAAACTTTCACGTTTATAATATTAGTGGCATATAAGTGGGATCCACTATTTTCGTCGCATTTTCTGAGTTTCACATTATCATCATTGAGCACTCATTTATCGCTTATGCACATGTATACAAGTGTTGTATATCTATCAATAGCCTGAGATTTAAATAAATATATCCGCAGGTATATTATCTGCGCGAAACAATCCCAATATAATTTCGCTTCTTGTTTGTTAAGTGTTAATGGAAAACCTATATGAAGTTTTAACAGCTCATGACACTCCGGGGACGAGGCTAATCATAACTTTACTAAGTTGATTGTAGAAGGGATGTGTTCAGAGATTATCTAGTTAAGTATCGTTTACCTAAGGGGCTGATAGCGATTCTAGCAGTAATATCGAATCGAATAAATTAGTGTTTTTGCAAATGCAAAATCCGATAGATGGCGTTCCGTTGACGTTAGGTCAACAACCTATGTCGTCAAAGTTGGAACTGACGTCAACGTATCGCCATCTATCGCATTTGCAAAAACCCTCATTGTAAAAATCTATGACGTTTATATTCGTGCAAGCATGAAGTGCACGTTTAAATTCCAAAGCATGACTGGAGTTAAAACTTTTTTGATTCTACCCAGAAATTGAACCTAGGATTAAAATGCATCCATCGCTTTAAAATACAACTTTTTACCCCCAGCGCCTTCAAAGCAGTCGATTTGGTGCAAAAAAGTGATAAATTGTACCTAGTAGGTAATAATTGTTTGTGGGATGACATTTTTTGACGTAACTTCATTAGCAGCATTACATATCGACATTTGGATCCAACTATCAGGTTGCGGGCGCGAAACTGGCAACTAACCGAGCGACGGCGACCGCGGGGCGATGCGATGAGGAGTAATAGTGGCTCCACCGCAACGCTCGTTTGCCGCGCGTAACCACCATAATACAGGGTGTATCTGTGAACATTTACATTCTTTTAGTTTAACCACGTTTTCTATCAGCCATCTGAATGACATATTTTGTTCTATGACTTTTGGATATTCGCATTAAAAATTTCAACGTTTCGGTCATTATGACTTGTTCATTTGTTTGGGAATCCGAAAAAAACCACCACCACGTCTTGTGTTGCACTTGTGACACCACTGGTGTTGCAGGTGTCCATGAGTGGCGGTAATCGCTTAACATCAGGTGATCCGTCGGCTCATCTGCCACCTATATCATAAAACCGGTACCACATCCAAATCTTCAAGAAACGAGCCTTTATCTTCCTAAAAGGCCGGCAACGCATGACCGCACTTCTACTGGTGTAGCTGATGTCCATGGGTGGCGGTGTTCACTTACCATCAGGTGACCCGCATGCTCATTTGCCTTCCTATATTATAAAAGAAATTATTCGACGAATTTCCAAAGTCGTTCAAATATTGATGTCGATAAAATGTTGTTCAAAATGGTTGGTAGAAGACGATGTAATGTTCACATGCACCCTGTATACCGTCCATGTTTGTATGCACCGCCTCAACGCGCCGCCGTCACGTCGCCGAGCCATAGCTCGTCCGTTGCCATTATCGCGCTCGTAACCTCGGGTGCAGGCTGCAGCGCCGTGGCTCGTGTGCAGCCGCTGCACGAGCCACGGCGGGCGCGTGACTGCGGCTCTAATAATATCCTCCAACTGCTTCGGCTACGGCCGATCTTAATCATAATTCATCAGCCATATACGCAGGATATATAGTGCTCAAGTGTGAGCAAACACAGATGAACCGTGGAACCATGCTGCAGCAAGAATGGACAGGCTAGATCGGAATGATATCACGACCTTACAGAAGCGTGAAGCTATGTTTCGTCTGTGAGTCTATGGGTTTTTTTTTATGTGATAGGTAGCAGACGAGCAGGCGGATCACCTGATGGTAAGCAATTGCCGCCACTCATGGACACTTGCAACACCAGTGGAGTAACAAGTGCGCTGCCAACCTTTTATCCCCTTCCCCCCCGGATGGACCTCCGGTACCCTCACTCACTCGGCGAAACACAGCACAGGGGCTGCTTCACGCCTGGTTTTCTGTGGCGGGTAATCGTTTACTATGAGGTGACCTGTTCGTCTGGGGCCAAACATTGAAAAAAAAAATGTATCACAACCACTGAATCAACAAGGAATGACTGCAATGAAATAGGATCAGCCTGACGGATGTTGTCATCTGTTTTTATTTGTTTTTGACGCATCCAATCCCGGTTAGTGACGATAAAGACGATCCATTCGGATACCGTAAACATCCGTGGATCGGAACGTTGCGGTATTGATGCGTATTCTTGTGATATTTATTAAACATAAATATAAATCTATCGCAAAAACATTAGCATGTAATTCCTACTTACCTAAACCTATTAACAGAAGAACCAGACCATTTGAACACGCTTCAGAGATTATACAGAACGTGCAGGTTTTCGGGAAATGTTTTCTCAATTGTGGAGCTAAAAGTAGAAGTATACGAACCTACATCCTCCCGTACGAATGGCGTGTTCTATCCACTTACCTAACATTGGAAAACACTGGAAAATTCCTTTGTTAGTAGCAAAATAACTCAATGTGTATCTTGACATAATGATAAATGGTTTGACTGAAGAGCTGGAAACAGAGCAATATATCTCGTAGCAGCTGAAAATCTCTGGCGAACAATGGAGCTGACGGCTAATGATAAATGTCAATATCAATCGATTGAATGGTCACATAGATGTAATATGTCACCGTCAAACTGTATGCCTACTACCTATTATTGTAGACAGGAATTAACGCGACGTTTACTTATACGCACATAATTATGTACTTATTGCTTGATGTTTCGGCAGCGTTAGAGCAGCCGTGGTCACAAGCGGACTGGCGGTGCGTGGCGACGTCTGCTGGGGCCCGGTCGTGAATATTCCGATACCCTCACAGTTTCACGTATAAAATCACCACTGGATACAATGTCAGTGAAGCCACTCCGACACACCACCTTCACAGTATCAGTGTTTGTTCGCGTTTGGCCAACGGCCTAGCAACGGCCTAGCACGGGGTTTGCATTTGTTAATTCCCGTCTTTAATAATAGTTGTTATAATACAACGCGAAAATTTATAGAGCAAACTAAATGAACTACTAGTGGTCCGCGTTGTCTTCATTTCAGGACTTAGTGTTGCTAATTCCAATCTTTGCCAATAGATCGCGATGGTTCACCACACAGATCGGTCCCAGCAAATTCCCGCGACCTTACCAGATTGTCAGTCGACTTTCTGAGAGAGAATTGTAATTTTGCACCAAAAATGTTACTTGATAAAATTCCGGGCACACCCGTCGCTTAGAAGTGCCATGTAACTCGAGTCTGCACAGTTAACTTTTACGGCCTTCTCGATATCACTTACCCATCTGAGTTTCGATCGAAGAGTTTTATGCTAATTTGTTTCTCCATTACTACGAGTATCTCGGTAATTTTATTCACTTATTTTATAAAATGAAGTAAAAATGAGCGCTATCGTTACTATTATGAAATTCATTACAACAAATTTTTTGAGTTCTGCAGCCGAAAATGGTTACGTTTTTTGCCATTTGGCTATAATGTGTAACCTTTCGCGATTCGAGTGAGTGAGGA
This sequence comes from Cnaphalocrocis medinalis, assembly GCA_014851415.1. Classification (NCBI taxonomy): domain Eukaryota; kingdom Metazoa; phylum Arthropoda; class Insecta; order Lepidoptera; family Crambidae; genus Cnaphalocrocis; species Cnaphalocrocis medinalis. The sequence goes on along the minus strand of CM026285.1, from coordinate 5,014,849 downwards.
TACCGAAGGCCCAATTGGGGTAAGGCGGTTAAAGGTGGGCAGCGCATTTAGTGACTCTACTGGTGATGCAGGTGTCTATGGATGGGCTGCGGTTATCGTTAACCGCTTATCGCTTTCTCTGGTGATCCTTCTGTTCGTCTGCCACCTATCCCATAAAAAATAAGATTATTCATAAAAAATAAAATGTACGGAAATAAAACGTTTGCAGGTCCGATTTTTAGCTTGCAAGAGCGATAGTAACTTTTCAGGGTAGTGTTTTTTCGTATAGCAAAGAATAATGTGTGGTCCGTTTGTGGGGAGCCTTACTCTCAAGTTGTGATTTCCAGGAGATGCGTTTGCGTGGAATGGATCCCATTTGTCAGCTGTTTTTGTGAGGAATGAGTCGCCATTACGCTTAAAATACGATGGTTGTAGTAATATCATCATTTTAAGGGTGGTATCTAAGATTGAATTAATGGATTAATGTACTTTATTGCACGTATCAAGGAAATCTCAAAACTAGCTTTACAGATAATAACCATAAACTTACTGCTCATGTCAAAAAGAGATAGATGGTAATGTACCGGCGTGTCAATAAATTAATCACCACATATCACCACGTTCTGAAATGGTAGCGGCCCGGCGAAGCGTCAGATGAACTAAGAACTTTTTTTAATGTGATAGATAGCAGACGAGCAGACGGATCACCTGATGATAAGCGATTGCCGCCGCCCATAAACACCTGCAACACTAGTAGAGTCACAAGTGCGCTGCCAACCTTTAACCCTCTTTCCCCCCAGTAGAGCCTCCGATGCCCTCACTCCCTCGACGAAACACAGCGCAGGCACTGCTTCACGCCGGTCGTCTGTGAGGCCGTGGTATCACTCCCACTGCTACTAAACTGATAGAGAATGCTTATGTTGTCGGAAACGATTTAAAAATAAATCGTTTTGTTGGCGAAACCATGGAACAAATTTTCTGTAGGCGAAACGTTAACGGGCAAAACATTATACTAGGCGAATATTCATTGGCGTCAGTTATTGAATCCTACTCCTCTGGTACATTTTCACAAACAATATAAGATGAAGTAAAATTATTTTATGCGTTTTCATTAATTTTGACCCCTTCGTATTAATGGAAAGCTTAGACCCCTTTTATATATTTGAATAAATATATGCCTATCCCCATCTGTATCTGGCAAATCGCTCTCATATATAATGCCTACATTCCTATTCACAGACTCCCATATTTGTACAGACTACTTTCAATTTCAGCCCAAAAGGCAGAATCCCTAACATTCCCCTGACACTGCGCACACATTTGCCGTGAACAAACACTATTTTAGGAGCGTGTTATTTTTATTATTATCCTTACGATGTCGTATATATTTTATATGAATATACAGAGTGTACAATTACAATTCAAGATATGAAAGTCCTGTTTTTATACAGGATGTAAGTGACAATAAAATTTACATGACGTACGCCGACAAAACAACAGGAACACAATAGCAATAATAAAAGTTTTCCGGAATAGTTTCATAGGTTTGACGTTTTATTGTTTTGCGCTTAAAATCTTATCTCTTATATTTCGGTGGGACTATTATAGTGAAACGACTGCATAGTTATAATGCGCAAGATGAACGGTTTAACATTATTTCCTAAGCATGGAAGTGCAAACACCACTACCTTCCAGACTTCAGACTGAGACTGAGAATTTCATAATAACAGAATTACACATTTCAGGTCCAACCTGGTATTAAAACGGCCAAGCGCTGTCCTTTTAAAGTGCATCCCACAAGCCAGTGCGCCTCCGAGGCAGCCATAACTTAGTAGACTAACGTAAAGCCTCAAGATTAAGCACGGGTTTTTGAGAAGTCTTTATCAGCCAGACCTCTCTTTAATCCTGCGAAGCCACCTTTAAAAATCCGTAGCCAAGTGGTAAAAAAATGGAACCATCATAGTCTCGTCATGTAATGTAAAAATATATTATGTACATTACCATGCAGATTTCCACGCGAATCCTTCTCGCACTTCGCCGGTTATTTGCTTTGAAAAATTCATTTTCAAAAGTGATGTATCAAACATACAAAACTTGGTATTCGCGGAATACATTCGACAAATTGATGAAAAAGTTCAAATAAAATTGAAACAGGCTTGAAAATATGTAACTGCACAATTTTTTGCCGCATAAAATTCAATTCAATAGGAGTACAGTCAGGCCACTCACTATACGCTCGAGGTGTCCAAAGAGAGGTTAATGTTTAAATTTTCAAAAAGTCTTTGACTATCTTTATATTTGGTAGTATTTACTCATGATTGCTCAATTAGTCAAAAATATGTTTATGGTTGATAATATATTAAATTTTTAGTAAAAAGTTTGCATGTTAATGTATGTTGTCAGGATAGAGCACTTATTTTAAACTATATAATAATGATTTATTATGTACTGTACCTATTCTATGCAAATAAATTCTTTGAATCTTTAATGATTTTTATCTTACCACAAATCATTGATGGCTACTTTTGCTCGAACGGCCGTCTGTTCTCCTTAAGGCTTGCTATTTGCCCCTGTATAGATGAATAGTCGCTTACCATCTATTGAATCACTAAGCTAAGGTTATTATTTCAGAAAGAAGAGTTCTCGTGTGACGTGGCGCCAGTGAGGCCGCTGACTCCTGAAGAAATGTTTGTGGAGGAGGACTTGAAGCGCGCGGAGAGGGCAGGTGCGTTCGTTTATCTAATACAAATTTACATACATCTCATACATTGACCTGATTTCGTATTAATGGGCAGTAGGTTGAAATACAATTCATTGGTTTTGGACCTTATCTCCAGCACATAAGGTTCAAAATATGGTGTCTAACATATCGACAGAGCCCCATAAAGGGTAAGCACTGGTGACTGGTTTATATGGTGTAAGCTAGCGCACGAGTCCGGAGCAGACTACTGCAGTAACTCTTACTGTTTGGATGTTGTTTACGATTGACTCGCAAGAGCGAGCTGAAATGTAGCTTGCATGAAAGCCCTAGTAACTCTATACTGGCTAGGCAGCTGCTCGTGTAAACTTGTATTTACGTATGTCAGGAAAGGGAATTAAAACTGCATTTACACCTAGAAATGTTCACATAAAATCGTTCTACTCTAGTACTAAATCGTTAAGTACTGCAGTTTTTGTCAGATTTGCAACGTCCCCAATCCATTAGCCAGTAAGGTCTACATCCTTAATCAATCTTCTTAGCCTTAAGAACCCTCTTCAGCACCAACACAAAGGGTCCGAAGCAAAATTCCATTGTAAAGAAATGGGAGGAAACTTTCCTTTCCTCACTGCACCTTTACTAAACGGCGTTTGGTCGGCACAGTATACAGAACTATTTCGATTTTTAAAGGACGGAAAGTAACGAAGGTTCTCAATTTCAACGCGTAAATTTTTTCACTTCTGATTGAGTAGACAGATTTTTTTTTCATTGATAAAAATCGTAACCCTAAGTGTAGTAAACAGGGAATGACGTCCACATACTGTGATTTTGCCGTGTTTCAACGTGAATGACGCAAACGAAAATGGGAGAGAGACGATTTTTTTAACAACTTTGCAAAGTTCATCGATTTTTTTTTGACTTCCCATACAAAATGACCTAGTCACATTTTATCGTGCAAATTTTCGAAAGTTGTAAAACAAATATGTTGTTCAGAATGGTTGGTAGGACACGTAACTAGAGGAATGTAAATGTTCACAGATACACCTTGTATTGCTATAACGAAGTCTTCATACATCACAGTAGTCTGCTCGACATACATAATGTTTGCCGCATTTTCCAGAGTAGAATCAAATTCAACCTCAGCTTACGGTAGGGCGCATACTCATTTCGTAGAAAATGCTATTCGGTGCGACCAGACGTAGCTCAACCCTATAAGTCATGCTCATATTCGATGCATATTTCATGAACAAATTACATTATATTTTGAATAATGACACGACGGGGAACTTCTTCAGAACTCGTCACAAGATAACACGCGCCAGCAGTAAAGTACTCGTGTCAAGTTAAGTGGATGTGGGAACAAGTTGAGAACTCCATTTTATTCTCGAAGAACTTGAAGTTAAACTTCTTAATTTGTCTCGAGGGTTTTTGTTGCAATTAGATACGTGATCGTAGCTGCTTCGCCATTGAGTTGTCCTAATTAATGGGTGAATAATGCTAATTCAATTGCAGGTTAGCCCAATGTTCCCGTAGCTTCTAATCGAATTAATTAAATTCAAATGAATAGTGTATAACGCAATCTGACAACGGCTATTACTATTGGACGTTGTCAACATGAGCCCAATCATTGTGAGATAATTGTATGACATGTCGGGTGGTTGTGTAGTGTGTAGTATGTAGCATGTACATTAAGCGTCAGAACAATGACCAGCAAAAAAAAAACTTGAAATTCTGGGATTGGATTTTTGGGATGAATTACCACCTAACCCGATACAAAGTAATATCAAAGATGTCCAAATACTTCGCAACATTAACGGTACCTATGTAGTACCTAATATCAAACAAAACAGCCAAATTTAAAAGAGCATTCATAGTGGTCCAAAATTATCGGAACAATTGATTTGGCACATTCAAAATTCAAAACAATGTTCCGTTCATAATGAAAGAAACATTGATTAATGTTTACAGTTGCTCTGATATGTTTGACCACAATAAATGTTCTGTTAAATTTAGCTACTTCGGTTGTGTTGATATTACCGCATACCGTGAATATCACTTAGTATTTGAATATCTTAGATGTAACTTTATATACGATGCTGACTGTACATACATATGTCATATCTAGGTCTGTTACAATTGAATTAGGTTTGGAATAATGAACTGCGTCAGATATAAAGGCATAATAATTATTGCATAATTATTATGCTAATTAACACTGAAACAGGAGCAAGATGAAATATTCAAATTACCCTTTGGTTTTTATTTGCAAAGACAGTTTATACAGAATTATCTGTGAACATTTATAACTCTTTAACCACATGTTCTACCAAACATACTAAACAACATTTGTTGAATAACTTTTCGAAATGTTTTTGGACTTATTTTTCCGACTCTACATACAAAATGACCTACAAGAGGTAGTCGTAGAGGTAGACGTTGAAAAAACTATCTATAATTAAAAGTCATTTTTAAATAAATTTTAACAAGCAAAAGCAATCTTACCAATATTACTTATCTCCGCTTATTATGTTTCTTGGAATAAATCTTTGGAGATTATCTACCTCAACTTATTCTAATTTATTTTGATTCCTAAGCCGTTTGAGATACCTTCACTTATTATAAATTTTTAATAAAACTTATAATATGATATTAGTTAAACTAATTATATCTTTATTTCGTTCACATATCTTTTAGTACCTATTGAGAGAATTTTAAAATTAGCTTACTATTAACTCTAAAATTAATTTTTATTGCTTTTGCGTTAGAATTTAGTGAGATTTAGTGTTGTTTTTATGTGCTCCTTTCCGGTACCCTCACTCACTCAGCAAAACAGCCAAGCGTTGCTTCACACCGGTCTTTTGAGGTGAGGCCGTGGAATCACTCCGGTCGAGCCGGCTCATTCTTGCCGAACCGTAGGCTCTCACACAGTCGAATAGATAGGACTGTCGAGAGTAAAGAGAAGGCAAAACTATCAATTTACCAATAGTTTTTTGTTTACGAGCAACGATTATTATTGCCATTTTTTATGAAACAGGGAAGCAAACGACGGCACTAAAAGGAGTGAAGGAGGATGCATTTACACTTGATTCTATACTTGATTCACTTCTTTCAAAACTACCGATAAATGACGTGGACTATCGATAGATTATCGATTGATGCGGCAACACTAGTTGGAACATTAAAACTGCTATTTAGAATAGCTGACACTCGAGATTGCCGAGGACTTCTTTCGGTACCTCATTACCATTAGGGAGGTAACTACCACTGGGGTGTCTAACTTACTATGGAAAATAAATGAGACAACGTGAATAAAAGTTAACTAAAGTATCAGCTGATATACCTTCTGTCCCACTGCAGGACAAAGGCCTCCATCATAGAAACCAAGTCATCGCTACTATGATGGAATTAGGCTTAATCACCACGTTTGCCTAATGCGGATTGGTGATCAAAAACCCGGGCTATATTTAAAAAAATCTAAGTATAGTTTTATGCTCGACCCGGGTTAGTTTTTCAAGTATTTCATAGATTTGAAAACCGACACTTTAAAATGGGATATCTTGTCACCCTAACTAGGACCCTATTCGGCGAGTAAAATGTAAACTACTGGGACTTTAATGTGGTACTTAAGTTTTAATACTGTGAGCTAATGGGTTACGGTTTTCGTATTAAAATCATTTCTCATAATAATGGAAATATATTTTTTAATTAAGTAAGTATTTATTTCTTTATTTATGGAGTTTTTGCAATCAAAGGTACCAACAAAAGAAAGAAGCAGTTGTTTTTATACAGTAGAGGTGACAAAAACGTTACTGTGTAAAAAAAAATACAAGTATTTTTCTTGAATCTGTAATAATATTATATTAAGTTATGTATTTCAACTTTTATATTAGGTATTCGCCGATTTCATTATTTATTTTACACCGTTATGGTAGGACATGTATGTAGGTAATAACATCTTGTGTAAATAGACATGTACACATATTACTAAGCAATAAAGTTATGTATCTTTATCTATTATATTTTACCTTAGAAAAAGAGAGAACGTTTCTGAACTGGTTTGTATATTTGCTTTTGTATACAAATAACAGTTATTAACTGAAATCTTCATGATTAGGTAGAGTTCAAAATATTACGTTAGTACAGGGTAGCGAGATACTTTTATTTCATTTTGCTACACGAAGACTATGAATAAATTAGGACGTGTGCAGTGCGGAGCAACGCTTCCATGTCTTTTGAATGCAAATGTGAGAGCTCTTCATCTTTTACTTAGACGATATCGTTTAGATGCAGAGTTTGTGTAACTAGCAGAAATACTGTATTTATTTGTTTGATAGAATCATTCAAACACGTTGAATGTCTAAGCTACTAAAACTAAAATACAGTGTGACCTAAAGTGCAGTGGCTGAGGCGAGGCAATCAAGCGCAAAGTAATATTTCAGGATGAATCTCAGTTTGGTATTTTAGGTAATTTTCATTTTCCCAAATAGTTTTGTTTCTGGATGTGTTACCTTTGCACCAGCAGAGTTATAATAATGTCCGAATATTTTTAAGTGACGGGTAAGGCTTACTGGAGGTAAGAGTAGGGTCTCTAGAGTCTAGAGACTCTTCTCTTACCTCCAGTGAGTGACATGATACATCTTCGCTTCTGCTATGTGATTCTACGGGCAACGTCGATGACTAATAGGTTAACCGTAATTTACTTCTTGTTGAATTTTATCCGATACAAAAACTCAGACAAAAGCACGCTTCATCGCTTGCTAAAGAAAATAATTACTTCTAGATCAGATGACCTGAAGATATTGATGATTTTGCCTTTTAACTCTGAGCTAGACACAATCTTAAACAGATTAGGAAAAAACTGGACACTCGTTAATAAAAGTTGCCTTCAAAAAGCAGTTCGCGGGACGTTGATCGATCACTTGTTTTGTTTCGCCTGATTTATTAAGTGTTTAAGCCATCCGTGATGCCGAAGATTCGCATAAATAAGCTGACCATTTCTTGTCTCAAAACGGAACCCGAGCTCGTCGTATAAGGGGGGTCCTCCAAGCGGCGTTATGTGTATAAGTACAGGTTTATCTGTGAACATTACATCCCTTTAACCACGTGTTCTACCAGCCTTTTCGAAATTCATCGAATTTTTTTTCGTTTCCCCATACAAAATGACCACCTCACGTGACCAATTTTGTATGAAAAGTTGATTTTTTTACGTGAATTTCCAAAAATCATAGAACAAATGTTGTTCAGAATGGTTGGTAGAAGATGTGGTTATGGGGATGTAAATGTTCACAGATACACCCTGTATATTTTGTAATTTAAGTGTGTGATTGTAAAGTGAACTATACTTTACTTCTGACGCCACCTGTTCACTTGACAATGTACGTCTTTACCTTTTTATTGCTAAGTACCCAGTTAACCGCATTTTTTCGTCATAACAAAGCCCATAAAAATCTTCCATTTAATTTCCTTCGCTTCTAAAACATGATAAATAATAATAAAAAACAAATTGGATATGACACGTTTTATCACTCGGAATGATCCCATAATATCCAATTTCGGCGATGGACGAATGCTTCAGTGTTTCATCGCGGTTCTTCCGCAGAACAACATTGACGAATTACAGCTGTAATTGAATCGTAAAGCGGTGTAATTTCAGCCTCGTCGGGCTGCTGGTCACGTGCCTGAGGATATCCCCGTAACGACGAGAGGGGGAGGGGATATGTTACCGTTTACGTGATTCTGACCTCATAATAGGTTTGACAGTGACATATGACATACAGATATACCACATGACATGTAGAGTGTATCTGTAGACATTTACATTACATTCGCACTAAGGCACCTGCCTTATGCCTTAGTCGCCGTACTTGCCTTTTCCCTCTATTATCCGTAAAAATACAATACTATATCGATCTCAAGATGACCGAATAAAGCCACTGAAAAACGACCCTAACTTTAAAAAGATTTGTTGCAATGAACGGCTACCAAATAATAGGCTTTGATTCTTTCAACAAACTTGGCAAGAACTGCCTTTCTCCACAAAAAACTGGACAAAAGTGAATTGGCTCTAGTTTTGAAAATTCCGTAATGTTTTTTTTAAATATCTAAACTTAGTCCCTGGGAGTAATCAACCGAATAACTGACACTAGAGTAGGCTTCCCGCTTGAGTATGTAGCCTATCTGGGCTTAATTTTACTGGGTGGCCAACCAGTGGCAAGTTTAAGCGTTCTGATTGTGATATAAGTGAGTAATTATTATTTCTGTTTATCATATAAACCGACTCTACTTACTTACTTTGGTCTCTCAGCGACCTGAACTAAGCTTTGACCTTAAAAAAAAAGAGATTTTCACGTTGTTTGCACTACTTCTTTTCCCGACCTGGAGACCTTCGTCTTCTCTTAACAGCGATCTTGACTTTACATAAATGGCGGCATATTGCATGCGAAAAATCCGTTAGATGGCGTACTGTTAGACTGAGGTCCAAATTCAACTTTATTGGTTGTTTAGTGACATTTTGAAATCTCACATCAAAAGTAACCTATCACCGTGTAAGATGGATATTAGTCTCGCTATACGCCATCTATTAGATTATTGACACGTGATAGCCCCATTTATTTGGATTTTTTGTCCCGTTTAAGACACGGAATCCTAAAAAGACCCCTAAGTCTGGAGCTTCGCGTGTACTCGTAATAGAAAAACTTCTCGTGGAGAGAACTTGATATCTTATTGAGGCATCGTTGCCTCATTACAGCCGGTGTTTTTGCCCACTTTGTGATGTTTTAAGGCCTTTTTAGCTGTTTTTTAGCTGCAACTTAGGAATTTCTTTTGTGTAATTTTGTTGGTGAGGTCTTGTTAAAGTGGAAAACTTCGGTATTTGCTCACAATGACTATCCATACTAATCCATACTCCATACTAATATTATAAATGCGAAAGTAACTCTGTCTGTCTGTCTGTCTGTCTGTTACTCTTTCACGCCAAGACTACTGAACGGATTTAAATGAAATTTGGTATACAGATGATCTAGACCTGAGAAAGAACATAGGCTACTTTTTGTTGCGAAAAGGGGGTTGTAAGGGGTTAAAAGGGGGGTAAAAAGTTACTTTTCCACGCGGACGAAGTCGCGGGCGGCCGCTAGTATTTATCATAATTTCAGCAAATAGACGTCACTGCTGGACACAAGACCAACCCAATACCCCTGAGCCACCCTTATCGAAGGAATTCCCGCGCTCTTCACCAGATCGCCAGTCCAGCTTAACGAGGATGCGTTTCTTTTTTTTTTTAAAACATTCAACAATTTGAAAGGAGGTTTGTTCAGCCATCGACCCTCAACACCTGGTATAGTCTGTTACTAACTTATGCCGAACCATACTGATATCACTGCCCATGCAAATTAACACTTACATGCGTATGTGTTTATAGCTTGTTTAGCGCGATGAAGGAAGCCGGAGTCCTGTGTCCAATTAAATTTGGTGAAAGCTACGACTTTTTCCTTCACAACTTCAATTCCCTGTGCTAATACTTCAAAGAACCCCTTCAATTTTCCACCTAACCGTTCTCGAAAGGGTTATAAAAACATCTGTACCCCTTCCCCCTCACTATCTGATCCGCAAAACTAGCGGCGAGCGAACGTGCGGCCGACGCTCAAGCACGAGCTAAAGCTTCTGAGGCGAGAGCTGAAAGGCTGCTTCTTTGATTTGCTAGTGCCGTTATTTTATTTTTCACTAACTTTTGACCGCTGCATTCGCTCACGCCCCCCACTTGTCTAAAATAGGAGGTTAGAAAGGGGCAAAAAGTAGCCTATGTTATTCTCCATCCCTTCAACCATGTCCACTTCAAAAAACACGTCAATTCGTCGCTCCATTTTACCGTGAAAGAAAAACAAACATAAAGACAGACAGACACACTTTCTCCTTTAATAATATTAGTATGAATTTTGGTAGAGTGGTGGGTCGCAATTTAACGTCGTAAGGCCCAGACAGCGGACACAATAGAAAATCAATTGGGTTTGCCTTTTAAAAGGCTTTGGGGCTTACGGCTTTAAGGTGACAGCTGCGCTTGGGGTTCCGGGTTTGATCTCCGGGTCGAACCAAAAATTTGTACCTGAGTTATTCAATTTTCAGTGTCAGCCCGAAGTCTTGAAGTCGGTGGTCTTATATCTTCTCTATCTTGTAAAGCATGTTAAACCGTTGATCCTGCGCACAATCTCTCTCACTGACATAATTATCATACTCACACTCTGTCATGACCCAACGAATTAAATGGGAAAGGGAAAAGAGAGTGCACCTGTGTTTGTGTACACACTTGAGCACTATAATATATACTGCATACATGGCAGATCGTTCAGATTGGCCGCCGAAGCCAAAAATCGGTTGGAGATTTTTTTATTTATTTGCGTGTTGAAGTAATGTCTGTTAGCATATAAGATGTTTAAATAAATAAATCTCTCGTTAAATAAAACTGAAATGGTGGCGGTAGCGCACCAAGCATGTGGCAATAAGAAGCTTAGCGCTTCCAAATATAATATTCAAGTATTTTATTCATTTTTCAAGCGACGTTTATTCGGGCGTGAGGGAGGAGGTGCCGTGTTTGATATTGGGATGCAGTCGCGGCCGCGGAGATTGTGGATCTACGGCGTGACAGACGGGCGACAGGGTACAGGCGGTTCATAGGTCCCTCCACCAACCCATGGGCCATCTTACCGTCTCGGCATACGCATCGAATCTTGGGAGACGCTCACCAGGTACTTGCCAGATACTTGCTAGGGTACAGGCGGTCCGTGATAACAGGGGCCCAATGATTAACCAAGGGCGTCATGTACTTAGGTGTGAAGTCTTACGAATCTTCAACAGAATACTAACCACTAGGTTTCGTACAGTGTTGTCGATAGTTTCACATGACCTTGAAAACGAAAGATATCGAAAGTATTGCCTAGGATCGACACTGTCGATATGTTTGTGGTTCCTTCATTGTTTCCGGTTTCCATAGCACAAGTGAAAACCTTAGTTCTGGACCAGGACAGTTATGTATGTGATGTTGTCTCAATTGGTATCAGTATCGATAGGCAAAATGTCATCTCATTACCAATTGTTGTATAAAAGCAGACGGATCACCTGATGATAAGCGATTATCGCCGCCCATTAGACGCCCGCAACACCAATGGAGTAACAAGAGCGCTGACAAGCTCACTTATTTGGCAAAACAAATCTGAGGCGCAGCATCACGCCGGTCTTCTGTAAGGCCGTGGTATCACTTCAGTCGAGCTGGCTCATTCATACCGAAACATGGCTCTTTGACGGTTAAAAACCTGTATTCCCGATGTAGGCAGCGGTCATGGGAGTTATTTTCTGCTTCTCTGTCTATTATGGGGATAACGACGTTAGTTAGTTGCAGTCGCTGGTGCCCTGTCGCTCGTCTGTGGGCTCCCTTTGGAAGCATTTTGCATTTAATGCTATGGAAATACGTTTATCCATGGCATTAAATGGAAAATGCATTGGTTGGCTTAAAATTTTGATTTATCGTTCCTTTAAACGTAACGCTATCGAGGGCAAGTCGTTATATATTGGAAAGTTTTTTACTTAATACGTATTTTACAGCCTTTGCATGTTGCGGATACTTTATCAAACTGTTACATTTTTTATGTGACTGACAGTAGACAAGTAGACAGATCACCTAATGGTATGCGACTGCTACCGCCCGTGGACACATGTAACGACTGTAACAGTTGAGGCACAAATTGGTACTGAAGGCCCAATTGGAGGAAAAGGGGGTTAAAGTTGGCAGCGCACTTGTGACTACTGATGTTGCAGGTGTCTATGCGCGATAAAAGAATGCGCTTCCAACCTTTGAACCCTGGATTATTTGCTTACGTTAGATGGTAAAATCAAGAACCGGAGGTGGTACTGGAGAACCCTAATCGGAGTGAAGAGGAGTTCAAAGGTTGGCAGCGATGGCCCATGTGTCAAATGGCCAGTGACAAAATTTAATCAATCAAGCCCTTGAATTAACTGTATAGAACAAGCTTGAAACCTACCTACCCAATTATATTCGGATTAGCTCCACGGTACGTCGACGTCGTTTATCATAAGGACTATTTTTCTAAATCTCTGTAATCTGTATCGCAATGCTACGGATAGAATAAAAGACATCAATCTTCATATTCTTTGAGTAGACAGATGGCATGTACATGACATTCCAATTTATATCTTAACATTTTCCAAATACTTAATGAATATTCATTTTGTTTGTATTGTTGTTATGTAAGATTGGTTTATGACGAAATTTGTTAATTTATGTTTAATAGCTTACATAACGCTTTCCATCTGTTTTTTCAAATCAAAAAGTATGATACTTTGATTTTTAATCAAGTGACTTATAGTTTTTCAAATTAATTTTATAATAATTTATTGTAATATATAATAGTTTCAATTTGTTTAAAAATATACTGACCCGAAGGAATTAAAGAACCAACTCTATTTTTGAAATCTATACTAATATTATAAATGGGAAAGTTTAGTGTGTCTGCCTGTCTGTGTCGTCTTTCTTTTCACGGCAAAACGGAGTGACGAATTGTACATTATTTCTTAAGCTAGAGATAGTTGATGGGATGGAGAGTAACCTAGGCTACTTTTGCCCCCATTTTAGGGAAGTGGGGGGCGCGAGCGAAGCCGCAGTTAAAAGCTAGCCGTTTAAATTGAACTTTATTGTTTAGATAATACGTGCCACTGCAAGTTCAAGATGGTGTACATCCCCCCCGTGAAGCCGCTGCGCCCGCCGCCCGTGGAGGGGGAGGAGGAACCTTGGATGTTGAGATATGTGAGTATGGCATCCCGAGTCATCTTTTGAAGACCAAAAATAAATGTTCATATGGACATGTTTCTGGAGTCACTTAAATATCAAAATTAATGAAGTAGGTAATTTATTTTTTCCCGGAATAAAACACTCTACAGAGGTGCATATGTAAAGTGAACTCCATTTTCCAGCACTTAGACTCTCTTTCGGTCCATTATAAATGAAACTATGTTACATTTAATGAATTAAACAAATTCACAATCATTGCAGGTGTTACACATGAAATAGATCTCGCAGTTACCTGCCTGGTTTGCCGGATACTTGTAAAAGTTATTACTTTAAGTGAATAGATTATTTTGTTAAATGCAAAATGATTTAACCAACCTCGCTATCAGGAGAGGATGGACGTTTTTACCCCACTGCGGAGGGTAAAGTTTTTATATCCATTTATTTGGCACGCCCTACAGCGTAAATAGCTTGACGGATTTTGGCATGTAAGGTGCATTTGATTTATCGTGAATATGTGAGCGACACTGGTATATAAAAAAATAAAAGTACGACTTTAAATAATTATTGTTTTTTTTTCAATCAATCAGCTATTGGTTATTCGCTCAATACTAAGCAATAGTTTATGTTTTGATCAATACACCGAAAATTCTCCTTAAACAATCATTACAAAGTTTCTACCAAATACCAATGGAACAGAAAGTTCCCAGTTTGAAACAAACGGCTAGTTTGACTCGGGTTAAAAGTTACCAGTAGAAATTCCTTTTGTATTAAACAATTGGACTGAAATGCGGTAGGAACCATTTATTTCGTATTTTCCGAAGTTTCCGAAAGACGTTCGATCTGAATCTGATGAAACGGGACCGGATGACGGATCGGTTTCGTGAAACCTCAGTATTTATTTATTTATTGACTGCCGCGGTGGGGCACTGGGTAGTAGGTCGCACTTTAAAGCGACGGCTGAGTTTTTCTATTCAGAAATTCTCAGTGACAGCCCGAAATCTCGAAGCTGGTGGTCTCGTACCCCAGTGCCTCGGAAAGCACGTTATGAGCCATTGGACCTGGCCTAATCTCTCTACGACCGTGTCACACTGGTCGAATTAAAAGGGGAAAGAGAATATAAGAGTGCCCCTGTGTTTGCAGTACATACTTGTAGAACTACCATCACTCCTAAACTTTTATTATCAGGAAGTATATTGCTAAAATAAATAACATTATTTTTTTATCAACAACTATTTAAGCCGTTTATCTTGGCTTTAATCTCAATAGCGGAAATCAAACCCCGTTGGAGATTAAACTTTCAATTGGGTTTAGACACAGTATGAGAATTCCCAGTAGCGAGAAATGAAACACTTGAACAAGACTTCGATATCGAAAAGTTTGTTATATGTACGAGTAGATATAGAAAGTAGTGTCGTGTCTCTCTCGCACTTCTGTTTCTGTCATTCATGGCAACACCTGCCGAGATCTCTGTGCGTGAGACTGTTTAGTTCGCGATGTAGGCAGCCGGCGTTCTAGTTTATTTTTTTAATGTGATATGTGGCAGACGAGTAGACGTATCAGTTGATGGTAAGCGATTACCGCCGCCCTTAGACACCCGCAACTCCAGCGGATTTATATGTGCGCTGTCAATTTTATGACCCCCTTGCTCTTATTGGACCTGCGGTACCCTCACTTACTCGGCAAACACAGCGCAGGCGCTGCTATTTTTTTAACCCAAATTTAAAATTATGTAGTAAATATCCTCTAGCAGCTTTGACGACCCCTTTAAGTCAGTAGTTTAAGCGCTAGTTGAGATGCAAAGGTACGATTCCCGCACCAACACAAATTATTGTTGATGAAACAGATATTTGTGTTGGGTCTGGGTGTGTGCGGTTCTTTCAGTGTTTCTGGTTACCATAGCCAGGGATAACTTTAGTTTGGGACCAGGACAAATGTATGTGATGCTGTCTAAATTTATTATTATTTATTAACTTAGAATTTTTATACTGTGTCTATAAACCAAGAGATATGTATTTATGTTACAAATGGATGAACTTGGCGACCACAGAGCATTAAGCCATGGATTTGTTTGTGCGTACCGGCGCAAGTTTTGGGTCCCCTTGGATGTAATGTTTGTCTTGTATGGTTTGAATGGAAAGAATGATGGATGTCATTATTGTAGGGGAAACTTAGATTGACAAAGTTGGTATATTTAGTCTCAGTTAACTCTTGTGAGTGTGGGATGAGAAGACATCAATCATCATGTTTTGTTCTTGACGTTCAGTTTTTTTGCAACCTGTGGGATTTATTTTCGAAGTAAGTCGTTAATTTAGAAAATGTTTGTGTAAAAATGGGCAGGTAGCATTCCCCTCATTTTTCTAGTTGACCATGAACATCATTTTAAGGATATTATGTTTCATTTGATAATTATTTCGATGTATTTCAAATGCTACTTCAAGTTGAATTCGCAACAACGGCACTTTTTTTGTGATAGGTGGCAGTCGAGCAGACGGAACACTTAATGGTAAGCAATGGCCACCGCCCATAGTCACCTGTAGCACCATTAGAGTCACAAGTGCGCTGCCAACCTTTAACCCCCTTTGTCCCCAATTGGGCCTCCGGTGCCTTCACTCACTCGACGAAACAGCGCAGTTGCTTCAACTTCAACCCTGAACCAAAAATAACTTTGGTTATAAAACATCCCATTGATTTCTTTTCTAATATTGATATCAACACTATCATTGATATTCATAGTAAACATGATTCTGTGTGTCATGTTTTTTTCCCAAGGGGGCTCACCCCATGCGTTCCCATCAAAGATTCTTTCACTCTTACTATACCTACTCGTATTTTGCATTGACATTTTGTGAATAAGTAACGAAATCGAATAGAAGAAAGGGCGTCTAGTTATTATGTTCTGTCCAAATGTATAATTATGTTTTTGTTTTAACTCGAGTTTGTGATTACCAATCCGCATTAGACAAGTGTGATTGAGCCTAATCTCATTATAAAAGCAATGACTTGATTTCTATGATAAAGGCCTTTGCCTTGCCCTGGGACAGAATATGTATAAGGCAAAGTACACTACACACATACACATATAGACAAGTACATTTTAAAGGGCATCCTATACACAAATATTCGTTTATTGTTTCCGTTTGTTTATTTTTTCTTTCTGCGGCCTGCGATGGTCATTTCATTCCATAAAACGAACTCCGTACAAAACTAATTCGTGACCCCTTCTCTAGGCTAATGAGGCCCCGTTTCCGATGTCAAGATAACCCTTGAAAGGGGATGAGGAGTCGTGGAGCGTGGAAAGATCACAGGTTGATTATGGCCAGGAAAGGGCTTAACCTGCGAATAGAAGATTACTGTGAATATTTTATATTTAATCATAATTTTAAATATAAAATATTCACAGTGTTTTTATATTTGATCTTCTGACACTTCGTTTTATCGTAATTTCAATAATGAAATACCCCCTCGTTCATGACAGATCGTAACTTAACTCGATAGGAAAAATTTACGTGTAATACTAGTTATTCAAACACAAAAATAATAAAAACACTGCAAAATAGTATTGCGAAGCAAGAGCTTGTGGTTCGTAGCATGCTACGACACTGAGGCGTTGCTACGAAAAGTCGTAGCACTCCGCGTACTCGTAGACGTATGAACAATGAAACAGATTTCGAATCTTTTCTCTGTCTATTGTGCATCTTCTATCAAATCTACAATGGGGAGTGTTCTCAGGAGCTGTTCTGCAGGGCCTTATTCCAGCTGCAAATTTTTACCATCATCGTTCATCACGCCAGAACTCTAAATTCCATTTACATCATTTGGATGGTTTTCACAGTGTGTTTTTCACGACATTTTTTACCGCGTACAGTAAAACTACGGACCAACTGTCAACAAAGGTGTTTTTAAGCAGATACCACCTAGTGATCTTCAAGAAAAGGTTTTATTCCTCATTAAGAGCTGTCAACGCATTTGTGGGGCCTTAGGTGTTGCGGATAGTCCATGAGCGGCGGTTATCACTTACCATCAGGTGAGCCGTCTGCTTGTTTGCCCGCTATAACTTTTTTTAAAATATTAAATGGGTTTGAACTGGACCTCATCTCATCTGATGGAGAGTCAGGGAGGAGATTGTAGATCTCTAGATTTACAATACTATATAATAGCGTAAAAAATCATGTTGTTATAGTATGGGAGCCACCGCCCCTGACCCGGGTCTGCTCGTGCGATAAGAAGACGAAGCCCGTGCTGCCTGACCACCCGGAGCCGCTGTGTCTGCAGTTTAAAAGCATACCTCTTAAGACAGGTGAGTGCCATCCTCCCTCTATTCTCTCATAAACAATTAATATTTCAACATTGTAAGAATTTAAAATGACTTTAATAGAAAGAACGGATTTGAGAACTAAAAAATCTAGATCTCAAAGAATAAACAATTATTCAGTTTCTAGACTGAAAGCTATACTAATGATTATTAGAGTACTAATGATTATTAATGAGTTACACAAGATATACACGAGGTAGTTAATCAAAATAAGATTGTAAGAGAGTTTTTGTAGTAGGCTCATCCTTCATCCAAAATTAAGCACAGGTGTTAAGCATCTCAGACTCCGCATAACTCTCATTGAGCTAAACCGTACCTTCATTCATTTTCTGCACGGATTTAAAAGCCCGCTCAGCCGAAACACCATAACATAATGGGGGCGGAAGTGCCTCACGTCGTGGAGTAATTCACTTTGAGTGGTCTTTTGATAAATGTTACCATTGATCGCTGTGGATCCCCATGGTGGTTACATTGTGTTCTCTTATCTTGTGTCCTTCGTTTTTTATCAAAGGTAGAGTGCAGTGAAGTTGATAGATTAAGACCAGGATTTCTCGTGATGTGGATTTTGACCCGCGTGCGGATCTGGGTTTAACCTGTGATTTTGTTAGAAAAGTGTTCACAGGCTTCGTAGGTCAGTAAAACCCTGGCGTCTTATTAAGTGACTGTGACTTTGACTGACTTTTACAGTTGATTCTTGCAAATAAAGTTTTTGATTTGATTTGATTTTACACCTTATCAATTGCTTATCAATCGTTTTATTTGACATTGTGGAAGTTATTACTTAGTAGACGATGTCATTATTATTAGACGAAAAATACAAGACCAATGCGGTTACAGTTGGATATCCACGTATAGCATCATCTATCGAAATTATCATTTGCAAAATCTCTTATTTACCTAATTACATTCATCATGACTTTTACTATTAAAATTGCTTGTCTTTAGAATATATATAAAAATAGAGCCGAGCGGACGATCATCTACTGGTAAGCAATTGCCGCCACCCATAGACACCTGCAACACTAATAGAATAACAAGTGAGCCAACCTATAAGCCCCTTTCCCCCATTGGGCCACCGGTACCCCCACTAACTCGATACAGTGCAGGCGTTGCTTTACGCCTGTCTTCCGTGAGGCCGTGGTATCACTCCGGTCGAGCCGGCCTATTCATGCCGAATCGCATGTTAGTGATCTTGAAAGTTAAAAACAATACAATGTTGGTCTTTTCACAGTGAGATCCCGTACATTCAAGATAACCAACGTGTCGGTGAAGACTGCTCGCTGGTCGTCCACCGTGAGGAACTGGCCCAGGCGACGACACAGGACGCTCAATGCAGGTAACTCCTTTGTTTTTTTTTCATCATACCGTGTAATTTCCAGTTGCGTCCAAAGCTCACACCAGTGGAATCACAAGTGCGCTGCCAACCTTTTATGCCCTTTTGATGGGGAGGCTTAATTACTAATGCGAATTACTAATGCGGATTACAATGTTCACAACCCGAGCTCTGTTCAAAAAATTCGAAACATAACTTTAGCCTTTAGCTCGACCCGGGAATCGAATCCAGGAAACTGAGATCATGGTCCGTTACTTAAACCTACTAGCCCAACGGAGTGTTATAAAAGATGTATCAAACTGCTAGAGAAGCTACACGACACTTGTGTAAAAGTGGTGCAGCCTGCATCTGAAGCCATCTTTATCTCTTTTCAACATTTTAAAAGTTTCACGGGAATTTTCAGGCGACATTTTCACAATCC
Source organism: Cnaphalocrocis medinalis (assembly GCA_014851415.1). Lineage (NCBI taxonomy): Eukaryota > Metazoa > Arthropoda > Insecta > Lepidoptera > Crambidae > Cnaphalocrocis > Cnaphalocrocis medinalis. The sequence goes on along the minus strand of CM026285.1, from coordinate 4,995,311 downwards.
CACCTTAAAACCAGCGGCCACATCCCGCAGTCCGCTCGGGAAGCTCCACAAAAGCTGCTCGCAAACAATGCACCGAATAAATGGAGGCCCACTTCCACACTTAGGGTAAAAGTTTATAAAGGCCATGGAGAATGTCGAATGAAGGGTAATCACCCAGGACGTAATTGCAGTTTAAGAGAAAGGGGAATCGTTGGGGAAAAGAATTGCTGCGAAAATTGGAGACAGAAGTAAACTTTTAGTTTTGGACTGACTACAAAAAAAAATACATAGAACGGCAGCTGCCTACATCGCGAAGCTAAACAGGCAAAAATCTCAGTTAAGTGTGATTCAGCATAAATGATCGCATACTATGGGATGGATGGATTGTGTGAATGACATGACCGAAATGGGGGTAGATACGATGACGAATGATAGGGACAAATGGAAGAAGAAAACATACTGCTTCGACACCAGTTAATTTGGGAATAGGGTAGGAAGATGGTGATATACTATAGACAACGTGTGTGGTAGAGACACGATATGATGTACCACGTAGTTCAATGACCGATAGATTCGATATCAATATCAGTTAGAGCCGACCTTCTGTGCGTTTATATCTTGGGACAAAAAACATACAATTGCAACAAAATGCTTGAAATAAAGCACACTGTTATGGAAATAATGACGTTTGCCTATTAAATTATAAAATCAAAAGCATCCAGTTCTAATGACTTTAGATTAAAATTTATTTAGGAGTTGATGCTTGTTATTGATAGATATTGGAAGTGTTCCTTTTATGGCCTCTCCGGACAGGTGACATTCCCAGGTTTGGCACCTGACGGAGTATTTTTCATCTCTTATTTTATATAAAAAACTAGCGGCCGCCTGCGACTTCGTCCGCGTGGAAAAGTAACTTTTTACCCCCCTTTTAACCCCTTACAACCCCCTTTTAGCAATAAAATGTAGCCTATGTCCTTTCTCAGGTCTAGTTCATCTGTATACCAAATTTCATTTAAATCCGTTCAGTAGTTTTGGCGTGAAAGAGTAATAGACAGACAGACAGAGTTACTTTCGCATTTATAATATTAGTATGGAAAGTATGGATGGATGTATCAACAATGTTGCTTTAAATTTATCTAATTTGAAACTTTTAAAATCGATGCCGAATTAAAGTAAAGTTCAACGCCCTGTTGATCTACTGGTTTAAGTATCGGGTCGTGATGTTGAGGTCCTTGGATTGATTTTTGGGTCCATCCAAGAGGTATATTGTCCAATTTATTTATTTATGACAAATGGATGATTTGATTTCTATGATGTAGGCGTGTGCACTGCAGTGGCACAATAAAGCAGTTACTACTACTTTAGTTGTGATTTCCGTGACTGGACCGGACCGGACGCCGAACATAGAACGTTAGGTGCCATAACCGGAACGCCTCCTCCTCGCCACCAAATTATGGCAATTATGCAAATAAATCGACAATTTATGTCAAATCCCTTTGTACAGAGTTTGGTGTCTTAAATTATTGCTCCCATAAAGAAGGGGTAAATTTGAGTTCGAAGTTTAGGGGTGTGCGAGCGAGAGGGCAGATCCTAATGAGCTGCCTCTTCCGTGTTTGTGATGTTATCAATTTTATGAGGCAGAAGCCTGATACTCAATCTAATTTAAAACTTCTTTGCCTTAGAATTTACAGAACAGTAAAATGTCAGTGTTTTTTTTATGTGATAGGTAGCAGACGAGCAGGCGGATCACTTGATGGTAAGCCATACCGCCGCTCATGGACACTTGCAACAGTGCACTTGCACTTGCAGTGTTTGAAAAAATAATTAAAAACAAAAAAAGAACAATCATGATATCGAATTCATTTTCAAAATAAAGATGTCAAAAATAAAAGCAATCAAATATTTTAAAAAATGTAAAAAAAATAAGAAAATGTGGTTAATAAAAATAAACAAATTCGTTAAACATCTCATACCTAAGTAGGTACTTAACCTGACTGACCTGATGACTGATGACTGACTACCTGACTACGTACTAAGTAGCTTAAGCACTTGTGTTACAGATAACAGACAACAGACGATCACAAATACAAAACTTAAATACATAATATTATATAACACCCAGAGGCTAAACAAACACCAGTGTTCATCACACGAACCTTTGGGCTTGGCACATAAGGTTAGGCTTTGGCGCATGAGGCACTATCAAATGTGCCATTGGGCCAGTCTTAGCATTTTTTTTATTTATTTGAGCAATGTTTTTGTTGTGTGTTTTATTTTCATCAAGCGGTGCCCCACGCCTCGTGTCCTTCCTCGCCTCAAAGGCGCTATTTCCTACATTCCGAGGTAACACTCTAATGCCATTACACCGGGCCGTGGCTTAGTGACGCGACGTGCGCACATTTGCACTCAACTGACATTGAGGTATGTTTTTCAATTTCATACACGTAAGTCTATGGAAAGCGATGAGAATATGCGCCACTGGATTTTTAAATGTGCATATTTTTATCTTGGCGGTAAGGGAAAGTATCGTATAAAACTATACATTTCGGATAGTTGTGGTGGGTCTAACCATGATTCTGGTTCCTCTAGGTGGCGATGACCAGAAGGCAGTCGCTTCGTAGTACTTATCAGTCTTACCAAATCCTTTTTTTTGTTTCGCAGGGGGAATGCAATTGACCTAAGCGGTAAGCCGACTACCTTAAACATACCCAGCTACCTCTCTTTCTCTAATGCAGGGGCGTTTCCTTACGAGAAGGGTATCCACTATCCCTATCCCTGCAGTTCTCCCTGGTCGCCTATAGTAGGGGAGTGTCCAAGCCTACCCCGGGCTCCAAACCCACCCGTTTTTATGCAACTGGGGCGGCACGCAGAGATGAGTGGCAACATGACTCGAGTGACATAACTGTACACCACGTCGCATCACTACTATCACTCGCGAGGTCCCAATTAACTCCTAAAGAAACTTTGTTTCGTCAGTTTGTCCCTGTTTTTGTTGACAGTAACCCTTTGTCCGGTTCTGGGAAACGGAACTAAGCCGACTTTTTTTTGCTGAATTCCGAGACAATTTGGACGAGGTAGTAATATTACGTTAATATTATGTAAGCGTAGTGTGATTTGATGTGGTTTAAAATAGGTATATTAACGTCGTAAGACCCAAAAGCCTTTTTATAAAAGGCATAAAACTATTGATTTTCCATTGTGTCTGCTGTCTGGGCCTTACGAGATTAAAGGGCCTTATGTTGAATTCTTGATGCCAATAAAACGGCTGATATCAACATATCAGAATATATTTTTAGGACATGTTCACAAGACCAAGATAACCATAAACAATAAATCGAACAATAATCTATCAAAAACGGAAAAATATATAATGTGAGTGCAATTTGTTTAATGAATTGTTTGCGAACTAAATTAACTTTTTATCCCGATTCCGAATTCGTCGTTTTTAGGTAGGTAAACTAAACATTATTTCATTAGTAGGTATGTTTCCAATTTTGAACGGCTTTCAATAACATTAGGTCTACTTACGCCCGTTTTCTTTATTGAGGTTCAATATATTTTTTGAGGTATAAATAGTGTCAGTTGCCCTGGTATCATAGACTTTATTCTAAAGTAAAAATTGTGGTAAAGTAAAAGTCCTTGAGTGGAGACCGCGACACGGCAAACGTAGTGTAGGACGCCCTGCTACAAGATGGGATGACGACATTCGAAGGCTGGCTGGAGTGAGCTGGATGAGAGTGGCCGAAAATCGGGAGCGGTGGCGTGCATTATGGGAGACCTATGTCCAGCAGTGGACAAGCGTGGGTTGCTGATGATGATGATGAAAATTTGTTGTAAATACCAAAAATACTACAAAATAAAAGAATCGTAACAATTCTTCATCTAGTGATCTTGTTGTTTTGTTTTTTGTTCTTAAATGTTAATACCATTAGTTGATTAATTCATCGGTATTCAATGGAAATGTTTAGGGGAGCGATCCATAAAACACAACGGTCACGATTGGCAAGATGGCGCGTTTGGCTTTTATTCTGCCCATTGTTAATCTTGGAGGAGATAAGAATGACTGGATGTTTGATGGTGATGCGCCAATTTGTAGGGGGAGACACGCTTCTCATTATCATACAGATAAATATGTCCACCCAGTCTCGCTGGCTGTAGATACTATTGGATAAAAAGCTAACGGCAAACGAGCTGGGTCAAATCAATATGAGGACTGCTTGTAATTTTTGTACCGTGGGAGAACGACGGGTCGGAGTGAAGCAGGGCCTCCGCTGTGTTTATTCGAGTGAGGGGACTGGAGGTCCAATTGGTGGGAATGGGAGTTAAAGGTGGGCAGCGCACTTGTGACTTTACAGGTGTTGCTTTATGGGCAGCGGTATTTGCTTACCATCAGGTGATCTGTGTGCTGGTCTGCCAGCTATTAAAAAAAAGATTTTTAGAGAAGTTTAAAAGAGATTCGAGTTGGGTCAGAGTGAGTTAGTCCGTGGAGAAATTCGGCTTTAAATCGGGAAGTTGGCGGTCTTGTAAGTTGGGCCTTGGAAAGCACAATTGTTTTTAACATAACTCGCGTTTTTGATCACCAATCCGCATTTGGCAATTGATTCCTAATCCCACAAAAGTAATCCTACTTTGTATGCAGTTTGACTGCATGTTGGCGGATACTTTACTTTTACTCTACTGAATGGTCTCACTGCGGACCGACTCCCACAAAGGGAACTTAATCAAGACAGAGGTGATATGGAAGGATGGGAGAGGGGTCGTTTGTCGGGCTTCATTAGTGACCTGTCTCGTAAACCACTGTTTACCTGCTGCACGTCGGCAGTGTTCCAGGCCAGGCTAAACCTAACTGATGACTTAGAGGAGTAACTAAACTATGGCCATGCGCAGAAAATGGACCTGCCTCATACGTCAAAGATCGGGATATACCCATTTTAATACCCATTTTAAATAAAATCGTGTAATGTTTTCTTTATACTAGAGGCGACAAACTAGCAAGCAGATCACCTGCTGGTAAATAATCACCGAGATCAGAGACGTCGCTGATGCGTTGATGACTTTTTAAGAAGGAGTACGCTCTTCTCTCGAATGATGTGATAATTTTGGTGCTTTAAACGTCCATGGGTTTCGGTAATTGCTTACCATCAAATGATGAGATAGAAGGCAGATGAGCAGACAGATACAAATAGTAAGTGTTTCCCGCTGCCAATAAATACCCACAACACAAGTATCATACAGAACAACCAACCTTTTGACCTCCTTTTGCACTGATTGGTCTCTTCAGTACCTTCACTCACTCGGCGAAAACACAGCGCAGAAATAAATTAATTTATTTGTTGCTTAAAGGTAGTCAACGTTTCACAACGAATTCGACAAGTCCTCTTATCACTTAGATATTAATTTATTTCTAGAACATAATACCTGTAATTGTAATAATGTTGGCAGAGCAAATAAATAAGTCCATCGGGTAGATTTACTGTTTGAACCATACGCAAAGTGCTCACCTGCAGCGAGAGATAAGCCTCGCTTTCCGAGTTATTGACTAGTAAATTGCTTGCGAATCACAAGGGAAACATAGTACACTCCTGTACAGTATGTATGTGAGTTGTATAGTCAGCAGTAACTATACACTCCAGGTGTTCAAAGAGAGGTTAACGTTTAACTTCGCTCAACGAGTCAGAAATATTTTAAGAGACGATATTCTTTATTTTTAACTTAAACAAATCATTGATGGTGCATATTATATGTTAGAGAATTCTATTTGACTAACAATATAAAATGTCTACGTGAAAATGACAATTATAGACGTCAATATTTTTAGTTTATATTGAGGACAATCAAGATGATCTCACTCCGCCTGATGGTAAGCGGCCGTGAGATCCAAATATGAGATTGACAGGCACAAAAGAACAGATAAAGTGTCCATTGAGTCTGTCACTCTCACCCTGAAGACCTGCTGCGATGTCGTTTCACGCCCCGCCTAAAAACCCAGAATTGGATTGTAAGAAGGAGGAAAACACTTGATCTGGAAGGGCATTCCATGACTTGACGATCTTTTGTGACGATCGAAGTGTTGAGTTTTCTTGAACAACTTGGCCGCTCAGTTATATCAGCTGCTGACTGTATAATTCAATATGTAAGTATTGGTAAATATTTACATCTTCCGTTTTACACTCTTCTATCTATATCTATCACATATACAAAAAAAAAACAGAATTATAGCGTATTAGAAGTCGTAGACCTTTCTCAATAGAAATAAAATGTCTATTTGTTGTACCACCACCCCAATAATCAAAGGTTAATGGATTACGTATCCCCGATACATCAATCACCCCGACATCTTGTTAATAAAGTTGTTGTCAGTCTCTCTCCTGATTGTTTCCATTAAGAAAGTAACTAGTTTATTTCGTTTCTTTTATTTTCTTCTAAAGGGATATGTAATTCCATTTTATTGGGTTATTCTCATAAAAATGTCAGTAGCGTGGTAGTCTTCAAACTCATAAATTTATTTATTTGTTATTGGAAAACGAACAGCATCTAATTAACATTAATGGTTTGCGGTATTTTAGAACAGATGTGCCTTAGAAAATTTCGCAAATAAAAAGCATTTACATGCAATACCCACTATAATTGAAATAAGAGTCGTAAAATTAACAACCAACGACGTTAAATTTGGACCTCAGTCTAATAAATAAATAAATTGAGACAACATCACATACGTTGTCCTGGTCCCAAACTAAGGTTTTCTCTTGTACTATAGAATCTAGGAACAACGAAGGAACCACAAACACCCAGACCCAACACAAATATCTGTTTCATCAACAAACATAGTACGCCATCTAGCCACTTTTTCACGCGTTATAGCCCGCATTGACAAAGACATGCGGAGATGGTGAGGATAGCGTATTTTACGACTTTTTTTATTTATATATTGTAAAGTTTTTGAAGTATGAATCACAGCTCCCTTTTTATTTTTTATCTATCATCATAAATTTCAATGCAAAGTTACTAATCAGAAAAGGAGAGCGATACGCTATTAATGACGTCACTAGACGCTTGTGCTTTCTACAATCGCCGTACAAAATTTGTTTAAGAAAGAGACAAGTATATAAAAAGTTTATCGGTCTACTCTTGTATTCAAACTTTTTAAAAATGTTTCTTCAATAAAAACGTACACCGTATACAGTAAATTATCGAGTCTAGGTATCGGATGGTGATATTTAAGAATTTCCGAGCTTATCTAACGACAGTAAAATAACCTATTGTCAATTGTTTCAGATGCGTGGGCGTCGGACGTGCAAGAGCCCGGCATATGTGTGGAGGTGGCGCCGGCGGGCGGCGTGCTGGGTGCGCGCGCGCAGCTCGAGCTCACTGTCAGCGTGTACGCCGACTGCTGGGGCCTCTACAGGGACCAGATACTTGTCTACGTAAGTGTGAACCGAACTTATAACACCCCTCTTTTTGCGTCGGGGGTTAAAAATAAACGATCATCGAGGTATGTCAGGGAATTTGGGAGCTGAACTTTTTGCGAGTAGACGGATCATCTGATGGTAAGCGATTGCCGCTGCCCATAGACACCTGCAACACCATTGGAGTCACAAGAGCGTTGCCTCTTTTAACCCTTTTTCCCCCTGATTGGGTCTCCAGTACCCTCACTCACTCGGCGAAACACAGCGCCAGCGTTGCTTCACGCCTGTCGTCTGTGAAACCGTGATATCATTTCGGTCGAGCCAGCCTATTCATGCCGAATCTCTCTGACGGTATAAAATGTCTATCTCTTATTAATTATTATCTGAAAATAGCTTGTATAGTGTAACGCTAGTAATCATCATATCTGCGTTAAAGTATTGGTCGATAGCAATTGCAAGCATTTTGCAGATTGAAAGCTGGCAAAAATTTACCAATGATATTCCTCAAAACACGCATGTTCTCATATTTTTGCAATATCATTGATCAACTTTACGCCTCCGTTAAAACGTACTCATACTCTGAAATTAATTTTCTCTAATTCGCGAACGGTAAATAATCTCGGCTCGTATTCCGGGAAGCGATCGACCCTCGACGCGAGCCAACTCGCCGGAACCATCCGCCAGGTTCCGATGGCCGAATTGTGAATTGTATTCACAGTGTAAGCATTACTAGTGCTATGGCTTACGTATGACAAACCTCGGATCGGGTATACTTAGATTGAAATAAGATAGCCTGTATAAAAGAGAGTTGCCTGTTTCATCAAAAAAAGTATCAGCCTATACACTATCTTACTGCAGGGCAAAGGTTGTGGCAATGGTCTCCATCATAGAAATCAAGCCCCGCTACTATGATAGGATTAGGCGTAGCGTAAAGTAAGAGCAAAACATGTTTCGAATTTTTCGAACATAATATCTCGGGTTTATGATTCATCAATCCGCATTAATTAAGCAAGCGCGGTGTTTGATAAAATGTAGGCTATAAAAATCATTAAATTGCAATTTTCAAGCACAAGAGACTTGATATATCACTAAACAAACAATAAGTGTTTATGATGACACGAACATTTTGAAAATGATAACCATATATTTTATAATTTTAATCAAAATTACAGCTCAATTTTGGATACGTTAATGGATATGAATCCCGTATCGGATCGGAACTCGCATAGCTAGAATCAAAAGGGGGCTAGCAAGCCCTCATCAAAACGTCGCTGTATGTCTTTAAACTGAGAGTTTGTATACTGGGACATAATGCGCTTGCAAGTTACATTTGTTCCTCGGTGATTAGTCTAACGAGTAGTTATGTAATTAGAAGCGTTTGGTGTCGCAAGCAGCGGTGCCTAGAAATAATTGGCGCCCAATTTTCGCTTGAGTATTTTTATTTTACAATTTTGGCACGCATCGGACACTTACGACAAAATTTATGATACAAACGCGTTCGTACTTGGTTTTTAAATGTTTTGGTGACTAACAAACAGACGGTTTACTTGATAGTAAGTTATTGCTATCATCCATGGACACTCGCCCTCATCAGTGAAGTCACAAGAGCCGCCTTCTCCTGTCGGATTGAGCCTCCAGTACCTCACTCGACGACAAGCACTATTGTAACATGTTCAAACGTTCATTTTATTTATGGAGCAACTTATGCTAAAATGGCCGCTGAAATTTTTTACAGTTTAGCAAAGCAGAGAGTAATAAATTATTCTCGCAACATTATGTTAATACTGCGGTTTGAACTGCAATTGCGTGCATTTAAGGAAGATTGTACTACAGCTTATGCAATGCATAGGAGTTAATCTCTCACAAGACCGCCATTTTCGGGCTGATACTAAGACTTAAACTCAGGTACAAATAATGGCCTGACCCTGGAGTCGAACGCGGGACCTCAAGCGCCATCGCTTTAAAATGCGACCCATGATGACCAACTGCGCCACTGAGCCAGTCATATATTTTTTAAGTGTCCCGCTCACTTCACTTCGGACCATTACTTCTAATCTGAATCAACAGACGGCGCTGGGCGTCGATTATATCGCCCTAGCGTTTTGTATTTTTGGTTTATCTATAAGCTTTTTCACTGTCTAAAAAGTTATCTCTTTATAAAGAGTATAGATATAGAAGATATAAGACTGTGTCGAGGGTTAAAACAATAAAAACCACATTTACCCGAAAAATCTTAAAGATTTCATAACTCCACATAATAAAGTACCTAACCTTTTAAAATTGTAATTTTCCGCGTCTCTGGGCCCTTTTGTCTTCCCGTACGTACGAGATTACAAATATTATTTTTTCATCCGAAGTTTAATTTCGTAGCTCAGTATATTACAGCGAGGATTAGGAGGCCGTTGTTCAGCGTTTTTGCGATGCAAAAATCTTTTATATCGACAAAGATAAGCTCCGAAATTCTTAAAGTGAAACCCTGTTTATTGGTGCCTTCGGAACGTGGTTAATCTTGTTGGTGGGGAAAACATTGTGGAAATATAAAGTGCAACGTGTAAAACAATTTTAATACTGTTCTATGTTATTTATTTTATTTTATTTTAAACTTTATTGCACTAAAAGATAATACAATAGGCGAACTTAATGCCAAGAGGCATTCTCTACCTTACCTTACCTACAGAGAGAATGATGGTGTGGCGAGAAAATGGTGGTGGTCTATTGGTTTATGCGAGCGAGAAAATTAAAGAAATCAGTGGAAAAATGAACATCAAATTCAAAAGAAAGTCTCAGACGGTTTTTATTTTGTTGTTGATAAAATTAAATGATTCGGAATGTGTAACCATGACTCAGTTGGTCTGTATCTCCTTTCAAAGAGCTGTGGAGGTCGGACGGCAGTCGCTAAATTGTAATCACTAGACCTTCCGAATCCTAATTCTTGTTCTCGTGTACCTTGGACGGAATTACTCGCTAAGTTTAGAGATCGGTTCTCGTACGAGTATGTAGCGTAATCCCGAGTGGAATCTGCCGTAACTTCATGCGATTTTTAAATATTTACTTAATGCTCAAGTGATTTAGTGAAAGTCGCGGGAATTCCGTGGATTTGAGCGGCACAGGACCGATTTGTGTGGAGAACAATGCCCAAAGGCAATCCACAGGATAAATCCCAGTGTGTTTTGATTTGCTTCGCTTCGATTTGACTTGATTCGCTGAAATGATGATAATGCTCAAGCGCCTTTCGTTCTCCTGCGTAATGCGCACTTCGAAGGGTGTTGACTGCCGACAAATTGTTGCACAGTTTGGCAGAAACACATTTTGTTTAAAGATTATGCTTTGCTTGGTAAAACAAAATGTGACACACCTGTCCTGCGTATGTTTTTCCCAATGAGTTCAACCTCAAAAATTTTAAAGCTAGAGTGAAAAGTCTTCTTCTGGGTAAGCCGCTCCATGTAGGCTTCTTGTCGACTCTAGGTTTCTTCAATATAAAACCAAGGGCAATCCTATCCATACTAATATCATAAATGGCAAAGTGTGTCTGTCTGTCTGTTTGTCTTTCTTTCACGGCAATACGGAGCAACGAATTAACGTGATTTTTTAAGTGGAGATAGTTGAAGGGATGTAGAGTAACATAGGTTACTTTTCGCCATTTTCTAACCCTCGTGTTAGGGAAGTGGGGGGCGCGAGCGAAGCCGCGGGTAAAAGCTAGTTTTCAATAAGAAAAGTGAAAAAGCTTAAATTTTTTTACTTCAGAAGAATACCTGCAGCTCTTATGGACTCAAACGTGAATTACACGACGAGATGATGAGACGTGCCTCAAGATTCACACGAGTACACAAGCTCAATCAAATGTACAATTACCGGAACACGTTCCAACAAACGCGATGTGTGCACGATCTCTCGCAGCTTTGAGGGGGATAGTTTGCAATTTACTTTCGCTGATGCGATGGGCTGTACTCACGAAACTATGAATTTATATTAACTACCTATTTACACTCCCTTCCTTGTTTGTACGAAACTTCATAGAAGTATAAGTATTCATCACAACATGTACAATGGACCAAGTAGGAGTCTAAGGGCCTCGTTCACCACCTTTAGAGAAAGTGTCAAGTAATTTACTTGTCAAATAAAGTGGGTTCGGAGAAAATTGGCCCCTGGTCCGCGGACTACTTTAATTTAATATTTTTTTCAATACAAATACCAGGGGCCAATTTTCTCCGAACCCACTTTAATTGACAAGTAAATTAGTTGACACTTTACTCGTAGGTGGTGAACGAGGCCCTAAGTGCGAAAACAGACTACTTGCCTTACGTGTTTTAAAATAAGTTCCCATCGTTACATACGAGGAGTTTCCTATCAAAGTATCAGTATTTTTTTCTAAAGAGACAATGAAAGTTAATTGACTTCTCTGAGTGTAGCACTAAAAGCATAGAGTTCATAGTAGCTTAGTTGCCATGGTGATTCAGATCCTATTACAATAATAACAGACGAACTGGCTGCTGAAAGCGATTAGACAGAGATTAATTGTAACGTGGCCCCAATTAAATCTAACGGTAATAATCTATCTAATATCTATTATTGTGAAGCTAAAGCGGATGTTGATTTATACCAATAATAGCGGGGAACAGCGGCAGAGGGGAGAGGAATTCATTCATTAATAACGAATGATACATGACAGTTAAGTTACTAAAATAATCATTAAGTTAAGAATAAGAATAATTTATTAAAGGTATGTATTAGTTACATTATGGCACTTTAAACTTATGCTAACAAAAGTAAAATAAGTGTAACATACAGGAGATCAGACCGTAGGTCCCACATTAGGATAATCCCTGTATCGTGGGCACCTACCTACAAGACAAGATGCGACAGATGTTTAGAAGTTGAAAGGGAGGTAACAGTTATACTTGAACCAAAGGTTGGTAGCAATCACGGTTCATTGCTACTAACCTGGTGGCAACCCAAGCAAATTTAATAATGATTTGTGTGAGTAAAACATGCTAACTTAAGAAATAAACGTTTTCACCGTGCTAAATTTAACTTTAACCGAAAGGATGCAATACGCTATCGTATTGCATCCCTCGGATGAATTTTGAACCGACTTTAAATCATTACTAACGTTCACGTAAACTACCCATAATTGGCGCGTAGTTTAGCTGTGAAATATGTTACGATTATTAGTTACGGGGTAGTGTTCGGCGTGGTGCTCCGGAACATAAACTCTCCGCCTTAATTTGCATGCTTTGTGTATATTATCAGACAGGACTAACCTTAATGTTCAATAAGTTACTGGATAGTCTTTTATCATCATCATCATCTCCCTGCCCTGTTCCCAGATTATCTGGGGTCGGCGCAGTATGTTTGAATATTCAAGACATCCAGATACTGAATATTTAAGACACCCAGATACTGAACAAACATAAGTATTCATTACACGAATAAAAAATTAAAATAAGATAATATCACATACATTGTCCTGATCCCAAACTGGTTGGTTAGTGTGATTGTCTAGTAGCATCACAAATACTCAGACCAAATAAATAACTTGTCTCATTAACAAATATGTGGTTTGGGAATCCAACCCGCGAACCTTGATTCTCAATCGGAGAATATGTGTTAAAAATGGAAAGGCACCCACGTTATTGGCTTATGCGCCTGGGTCACCTACAACATAAGCCATCGGGCCAGCCGCTTCAAGATGTCTGACGCACTGTTCTGGCATCCTTTCTATTAACAAGGCCATTAAAGTGGTAAATACTCATCAAAACTACGTATTTTTGCTACTGGCATTACTGGCTACGTTTTATGCTGTTGTACAGTCGCTTGAATATTTTAATGTTACAGTCTAAACTCATGCTCAAGATCACTTTTGTTAAAACTGTAGATCTCCGTCAAAACGGTTTTTTTAAGTCAAAACTTTAAAATGTTTGATCAACTAATCAAATAGCTCTGCGATCGAACCAACCCTAACCAAATTTTTCCACGTTTTACATTACCTCAATTATAAAGAGCGTTCAGTATTGTAAATATCGGTTAACTAGCGGCCGCCCGCGACTTCGTCCGCGTGGAAAAATTTTCCCGTTTTTTACACATTTACCGCTCTGTCTTTGCTCCTATTGGTCATAGCGTAATGTTATTTTAGCCTATAGCCTTCCTCGATAAATGGACTATCCAACAAAAAAAGAATTATTCAAATCGCTACCAGTAGTTTCGGAGATTAGCGCGTTCAAAACAAAACAAACAAAACAAACAAACAAACAAACAAACACAACAAACAAACAACTCTTCAGCTTATTATATTAGTATAGATACTTAGTAATTGTAGGCTAGTGTGGTTAATCATCTATACTATTAATAAATGTAAAAAAAGCTTGTGTCTGTACATTGAAGATATTTATCTCAAAATAACTTAGGACCATAAAAACAGTAACAGAACATGAATCAATGATCTATACATATATCTATACATATAATAAAAATGTAAAAAAGCTGTGTCTGTACTTGAAGATATTTATCTCAAAATAACTTAGGACCACTAAAAAACAGTAACAGAACATGAATCAATGATTTTTAATATTTTGTCTGTCTGTTTGTCTGTTTGTCTGTTTGTCTGTTTGTCTGTTTGTTCGCGCTAATCTCGGAAACTACTGAACCAATTCGAATGAAACTTTTTTTATTGTATAGCTGTAATATCAGGGCAACTTATAGGATATATTATATTTGAAGACCAGGCTCCTTGATGTAGAACCACAACAGCCCAGCTAAACTATAAGAGGTAGGTCAATGGCACTTAACAAAAGTTGTTCAGATTGATGAGCATTTTATGATGCCATGAAAAAAATCAAGATCATGGAACATCTGGTTTGGAACTCTAAGAGCCCAGCTCACTATAACAAATATGGAATGAAATGGAATGGAAAATTGTCAAATGTGATGAGCATTTTGGATGAGATCCTATAAGGAAGGATATTCCGAACTTAAACCCCTAATGGAGCGAAAAGGGGTTCCAAGTTTGTTCATGGGACTACGTGATTCCTTGGCCCAATCTACTCCAACTTTTGCATACACATTCTTTGACAGAATTGATGGATAAAATATAAGATTCAAACTTTAATAGAATACTTACATCACCTAATGAAATAAAAAATAATTTGGGGGTTACTTTCATTAGATATTGATACCATATTTTTTTTTTAAATATTAAATGGGTTGCACTTGACCTCATCTCACCTGATGGAGAGTGACAATGAGGTCTACGATGTAGCGTGCTTTCCCAGAAGAAGCCTATTCACTCTCGACTTAAAGGACACCCAAATTGTAGCTCTCTGAAAATACAAAAACCGGCATGTTGTCCATTCCTTAGCAGTTCGTATAAAATATCAACGAGCCGCATTAAAAACTCTATTAACCAATAAACGAACATTCATAATAAGTAATATTTCTTCTTAATCTTAAGTCAAGAGTCATAAAGTTCACGCAAACGAAGTTGCGGGCGGCCACTAGTTTTAATAAAATTACGGGAAATTAAATTAACATCAAAGGAACGTAAGGTCATACTGTAAATGTGTTCGTGATAACATGTTTATTTGAGTTACTGTTGTTTGTGTGTGAGTGCATGTGTTTGTGTGTGGTGTCAAAGTGGTAGGTACAGCGTATTTGCGGGGAACAATACCGGAACAAATAAAAACTATGCCATATCTTTTTGCAGCCGACTGTACAGCTGTGTTGGATCACGTAGGAAACAAAACAACTTCACTAAAAAGCCGTTTTGTGTTCGGCAACAAGACAGATATCGCTCTGACACTCATTAATTATTTTGATGACCGCGTAATTTGGAACTCGTTAGTCTTATGTAGTTTCAGTTCCACTGTATTCAACTTGAGTAGGTACTTACAGTGAAGGTTGATTCTAGGTTCTCACCAAATCAAATACAGTAATCTGTACTTATAGGTGCGTTAAATCATAATAATTATGGATGCCAATTTTATGATTGCAGCGAAGTTATGTATAAATAGGCCTTTGCATCTTGTCAGATAATTTAAGTAGCAGCTCGGTTAAGGGCATTGCATATGTGCCTGGGCAAGCCGATTCGCTAGTGTACAACTCGTCAGCACCTGCAGCAAACGATTTGAGCATTCAGCAAAGTTAGTGACTTAGCATATGATGTAGGTACTGATATAGTGACGTTCCTATAGTCAGAGATAGATATCTGAATGAGAAATAAGGAACTCAATCATTCATTATACATTTCAAAAACAACCCTCAATGTGCACAGGTCACTTCACGATATTGTATTCCCTCACCGCCGCCGAGACAATGCTAGCCCATGCACAATTAATTGTGTATTTGGCTATTCAGTCGATAAATTTTTCGTATTAACCTTCGTTGTTTGCTGCACCAACAGGGTAAGGCATTTAATAAATCAAAACAATCTACGCTATCCATCCATCTATTCGACTTAAAGGCTACAGAATGCAATAAATAACAGCTATCCATCTCACCAATCGGCTTAGAGATTACACCAGGCTTCCACCAGGTGGAGCCCTCGTTCCATCACGCGGGGCCAGGGCGTGACAGCGCGTCACGAAACTGGTTTACATGAGGTTTTTTCGAGCGAAAGTTTAATTAACTGTGATATTTACTAGCAAAAAATGTGTGGTAATGTCGATAAGTGATATGATGACGTCATTATATACCTTCACTATGATGGAGACCTCTTCATCTCTCATCATCTTGGGCAAAGCACGCTACATCCTAGTCCTTATTGTCACTCTCCATCAGGTGAGGTGAGGTCAAGTGCAAACCCATTTAAAGTAAGTATAAAAAAACCATGAGAAAATGGAGGACTGTACAACTTCCACACATCTTAGTCATTTGTAACATACTAATACACGTTTTCTACTTTTCTTGACGATTAATTTCCGAACGCGATTAGACAACATTCCTTACCTAAACCTGATTCTTTGGTTATGAGAAAATACATCAAAACATTGTATAATAGTTGAACTGAAGCACAGAATACTTTTAATAGTACAAGGTACAGAAAACCCACTTCTAAAAACCGTTTATGGAAATAAAAACTCAGACTACTATAATCTAACGTTGAAATCCGACCGCCCAGCGTTCAATGCCTACCATTATTCATACCTAGAAGTGCGTTCTCTTTCTATTGCAAGCAACTGTCGCGCGTGCGTCGCCGCTCGTTCGTGAGTTTCTACTAATTTGCCCCTCTCCGGAGGGGACGCCGCATGTACTTGCAAGTTCGATACCTACACGCGGAGTGGGACAGGCCTGACTGAAGTAAGTAATAGCCCATTCACATTTTAGTTGATGTTTCTCAGGAAATACAATTGGCAATAAAAAACAATCAGACCCGGGTGGCTTGGCGTGGAGCCCAATCGCTTTGTTGTTGGTAGCGCGAGCCTCCGCCAGACCGATTGCGTGTCGCGCCCGATTAGAGAGCAGAGGCGCTGTGGTATAGTTCTGTCAAATTACGATCACACGCGGTATTTATTTGTGGTAGGCTGTATCTGTATATAATGGAAGAGTATGGCGTATGTGTGGCGTTAGTTACGACATGACTTTTGGGAGTTTTTAGATTTTTCCGGTTAGAACCGTTCACTCCAATAAAAATTGTTGGTGAATTCACAATTCTCTACGTCGTTGAAATAAAACGTTGCTTATAAAACATGGCAAGTTTGTTAGTTCCCCAAAAATGCTCATGCTTTCTTGATGCATTATACTTTATTCCGAAAAACCGGAAACGCATCGGCGATTCCTTTGTTTCTGGGCGACATTGATCACTTTTATTAGGTTTCTTTGCAAGTTTTGCCATTACAAAGAAACAAATCACCTAACACTTGTTGTCATAATGTCAAACTCATTATAATCTTATTTTTGTCGTGCTGTTATTATCAACAATGTTTGTTGACATAATGTAGAAGAGCTTGATTTTTTCGCTTCAGCATACCTATCGCAGATAGAATAAGACCGACCCGTATACCTGCGAATACCTCTAGCATCCAAATAAAAGGCACCCCAGGCGAACTTGATAAAAAATTCTATAGCTGGCAGATTTCACGTGAATATTTGATAAACAAGTCACAATGTCTGTTTTGCTTCTTTTTCCAAACTACAGTTTGAATTTTGCATTTTCGAAACCGATCCTTATCTTAGCTAACGGAAAAATACACGGGCTTTATTAGCCTATTTGTTTGGAAATTGTGCAGCAACTGGAGACCGGAATATAGGAGCTCACCTTGACAAACTGCGGGCTAAGATACTTAAAAGGGTGGACTTATTGTTCTACGCGGTTATTATGATACTTCATACTTCCTTGGAACACTTTGTGTTGGTATATTCTTAACTCAAAACATTTTAGTGTTTGTAATTTTTTTCATATTGTTTATCAGCAGCACCTGACCTCAAACGCCCCGTAGTGGTTTAAGTTACCGATCCGTGATTTCGGGGTCCCGGGTTTGATTCCCGGGTCGAGCAAAAGTATGTTTCGAATTTTTCGAAAAACATAGCTCGAGTTTGTAATTACCAATCCGCAATAAATAGGCAAGCGTGAGATTAAGCTTAATCCCATCATTGTGTAGCGATAACTGATTATTATTATTATGATGGAGGCCTTGGCCTTGCAGTGGGACAGTAGGTATAATATAGGCTGATACTTTACTTTATTTTACCTTACTACAAAGTAAGAAGGTTGGTTATCATTATTTTGGATATCAGACCAAACGAATTCAAACTCTTACGGCCACATTCAGAGACAACATTTAACCTAATGGTCGTTACCGAATTTAAAATGGTCTTAATATGTAATCAAATAAGTGTAAGTTGTTCTCAAGTAACCATTAAAGTTAATGAACGACTTTGAGTGCGGCTCTTAGACCAGAGAATGATAATGAGTACTTCGTACAGTATGGCCACTCCCTACATCTTCTGAATTCCTGAGTTTCAAAAAGTACCTACGTATGAGGAAAAATCCTGCAGTAAAGTTAGTTCCCATGTATAGTTTTGAACTGTATTGAATGATGTAAAGTATGATAAATTTCTGGTTTAAGAACTTTATTATCTCATAAAGAATTTACAATTCACTTACTGAGAAAAACTTAAATAAACTAAACGTGTAAATTGCATGCAAAACAGTGAGCGTATCTAAAAGTAAGTAAAAGTTAAAATATTGTCGGGTAGGATTCACAAAAATCTGCGTCGATTACTTGACCGCTGGCTGTTGTTTACCACGCACCGAGCAACCACGGATCTAAAGCGCACAGAGCGCACTTGTATTCTGGATGTGGCATTATGGTAACCAACTTGATTTTTAAATTAAATTTAGTTTTCTGTATAATTTTATTTTATTCGTTAATTTGTACTGTTAAAGAATTATAATATAATTTTCATGTTATATAAATTTATTGCGTTTTTACTTAATAAATTTTAATTATTGTATTTCTTCAAAAATATATGTTTTTAATTTGTTTTTAAAACTGACTAGTGATTGTGCGTCCTTTAATTTTTACCGGTAATTTGTTATACCATTTTACTCCTTCGAATTCAATATTTTTTACGCCATAATTTGTTCTTGGACTACGTAAAATTAAGTTATTTGCATTCCTGAGTTTCATTTTTGTATCCAGCCCTTTTTTCTGAAATGATAGTGATGTATGGATTGTTTGTTTAAAATTTTATAAATTAAATATGCATGTAAAGTAGGTGTATGTTTGTTTGATGGTCATAATTTTAGTTTCTTCGTAAATTTTTTGGACGGGTACGAAAGTTATAATGAAATAATGATTTTATTAATTTATTTTGAGCTATTTGTACAATTTCTAAATTAGATTTTGCTGCGGTACCCCAGATTTCGATCAAATAGTCTATATGTGGTTTAATTAATGAATTATAAAATGATATATTTTACTTTACGGGGAAGACATTTGGCAATGTTACGTATAATACCTGTCAAAGATGTTAATTTAGCCTTTATTTTATCTATATGCTGTTCCAGTTCAATGTCGATCCAGAATAAGGCCAAGATATTTTTCATGGGATTTTTCCTTGATAATTTCATGGTTTATATGTATCTTATCAAAGTCGTTGAATTTTTTTGTTTTTGGCAGCAAATATAACAAAATTTGTTTTGGTTGTATTAATAGTAAGAGTGTTTGAAAGAAACCAGTTGTTTAGTAGATTTAAATCGTTTTGTGCTTTTGAAGTTAGGGTTTTAATTGAGTGACCAAAATAAAATAAACATGTATCGTCTGCATATAAGGTGATATCAGCTGTAAGACCTATGTGTTGTAGGTTATTAATATAAATAAAAACAAGAGTGGACCCAAATAGATCCTTGAGGGGACACCGAAAGTTATTAGACTGGAAGTACTTTGATGTGGACCTATTTTTACAATTTTGCTTCCGGTTTTGAAAATATGAACTAAGAATATCATGAGCCCTGCCAGTGATACCGATTTCAAGAAGTTTTTCAAGCATGATTTTGTGGGAAATCGTATCAAAGGCCTTCTTGAGGTCTATAAAATGCCAAGTACGATTTGTTTATCGTCAATTTTGTTTTTTATTTTGGTCACCTAGATCAATTGATGCCGAGAGCGTGTTAGACCTAGGTCTGAAACCGTATTGTTTTTGTATAAGATTTTTCTAGTATCAAGATATTTTCAATTCGAGTATAATGACCCTTTTCAAAAATCTTAGAGATCACTGGTAGGACCGATATTGGCCGGTAATTACACGGATCAGACTTGTCTCCAGATTTATGAATTGGGGTGACTTTCGCATTTTAGGCTGTCCGGGAAAACTCCCCGGGCCAGACAATCAGTTATACAATTTGTTAATGGAGTCACTATTAGATTCTGTATACATTTCACGGATTTTGTGCTGATACCATCAATACCACAGCTTGTGTTAGTAATCCAGTTGCTCAATTATTTTCCTGATTTCATTCCGTGGTTGCTGGTTCGAAGTTAGTTAAATTGTTTGCTTCTGATATATTAGGTGCTTTGTAGTGCTGATTTGTCGCTTGCAAATTTGGAATGGCATTGGCTAATACTGAGCCAATGGTTGAGAAATAACTGTTGAAGCACTCACAGATCTCCTTTTCATCAGTAACAATTGTGTTGGTGTTTACAACAAGTTTTCTTGGGCCAACCATGTCTTTTATTTTGTTCCTGATAGGTTATTAATAGCTTTCCACATCTTCTTTGGTTTCTTCATATGATTTTGAAAATAATTAAGATAATATGTTTTTTTAGTTTTTTTGTATAATTTCATTGACTCTGGCTCTGACTTCTTTAAATTTAATTTCTAAATTTTTATCTGATTTATTTTTTTTGTAGTTGTACCATAATGTATTGCGTTCATTGATATTGTGTATGATGTCCTTATTTATCCAGTCTTGGAGTGGTGGGATTTATTAATTTTGTTTATTGATTGTGCTCCTCGCTGTGCAGTTTAAAATTATTTCTTCCAATGCATTATAGTCAATCGTATTGTTGTTTCGGTGTTGGACAGAACATTTTCTACCATTTGATATAATTCGCTATAATTACCATTGTGTACATAGTTTTTTAATAGGTGCAGGCTGGAACTTCTCTATTTCTACATATATGTGTTTATGATCGGACATGGAAGTATCGATAGATATTGATATTGAGTTATTATGTTTCAAGTTAGTGCAAACATGATCTAGAATAGATTTCCTGAACCTCCGTTTCCGGGTACAATGTTTTTTACAGATTTTGTTTCAATATTCTATAGCCATTTTCATTAAGTGTATCTTTATATTTACGAGTATATCTGTCGGGCGTTATTAAATCAAAATTAAAATCGCCAAACACTATGGCTCTCTTTTTAGTTTGAAGTTGCATAGAAAAGGCTTCAAGAAAACTGTCCACCTTGTTTCTACCGGGATTATATACCGCGCCAATGTCTAGACATGTCGTTCCAAGTGAATCCAGAGATAGTGGATTTCGTCATCAATGCAGTGTTCCTCGATAAGAGTGTGTTTCAGATCATTATGAACGAAGATTGAGACTCCTCCTCCTCTCCGGATTTTCTGTGGTTACTATAGTGAGTGTAGTTTGGTATTTGTATCATATTAAGATCACTAGCGTTTTTTAATCCAAGTTTCGCATACTACGACAATGTGGGGTCTGAGTGAGACAACAATGCATCTAAGTTCGTCGAATTTGCCCGCCCTGACGAGGACTACGGGCATTCATGTACAGACATTTAACAGAGTTTTTGGTGCTCGTGATATCATTATAGGTATTGACTATCTTACATGTTATTTGACCAGTCGAAGCAGGTCAGTTTTTTTGCTACCATTATCTTTTCTTTTTGCTTTTCCTCTATGTTTTCAATTATTTAGGTATGCCTTTTACGTATTTAATAGCTAGGTTATTCTCTCCATTATTGATTCGTTTTCGAGTTCTACTTTGAGATTCTGCAAGTGTTTCCGTTGGATTGGAGTTTGATCTGAGAATATTTTTATGCTATTATTATCGAATTTCACGTTACCTTTGTTTCGTAGTAAGAACGTTGCTGTTTCTTTTGATGCGAAGCATACTTTTATTGCTCGGGTCCGATCTGGTTTGAATTTTCCAAGGCGGATGACTTTTAAAGGATCGGGACAATCATCGTATATCTTTTTAATAATTTTGGCAACTTCGTTGTTATTATAGGTACGTCTATCAGTCGTCATACTCGCCTCAGGTATGCCTATAATCACAATATTTTTGGACCGTATACTGCGTTCGTTAACCTCATGTACAATGTCTTCGTAATTCTGGTGCGATTTACTTGTAAGGGTTGATAATGGCGAACTATCTTTAAGGTTATTAATTTCAGATTCTAGAAGTTCTATTTTCCGCTCAATATTATCGCTCGTAGTCTGTAGGCTATCAATTTTAACCTTAGCATTATTTTGATCTATGATTATATTTGCAATTGTAGTTCCAATGTCATTTACTTGGTTTTTTATAGTAGTAACGTCTTCGCTAAGTTTTTCGATCTTTTCTTCTTGAAAACTGCTACTTGCAGTTATTAATGCCATCATATCAGACATTTGTTTTTTTATATCAGAAAGCTCTGCTTTTATCCAAGCATTATCATCGGTGTCCTTTCTCTTGCGCTGAGTGATATTAGTACGGATCTCATAAGTGGGGTTCATTTCAGCTAAATTTGGCTGAGAGCCACCAAGTCTTGCGTTACTGTCACATCCAGTCGGCGATCGTTGGACGCTCATCGTATATCTGTGGTTCTTGTTACTCACGTAGATATAAGAGTGCGAGAAATAGTCAGCCTGTCTCGTTTTCTCTCAGGGGTCCTCGTTTGCGTCCTTGGTCGGCACTAGTCACCCAGAGATAATTAGTCACAACTCACACTTAACTATTGACGAAACAGAAGACTTGTTGCACAGTTAATAGCGTCTAGAATTGCTTAGGGAATATTTTTGTATAATTTCGCACAAAATTGTCGACACGTCTATGTTGTACGCTCACTCGCTGCTCACTCTTTTTTTTGTTCACAGATCGAAAAACTGGAACCTATTGTAATAGACTTGTGGGTAGAGGCTGTGGGACCACCTCTCCAGTTTGCCATGAACCCTCAAGATAAGGAATCTGCATCTACTTTATGGTAAGTGCCTAGATATTATAAGCTACGATGACAATTAAGATGGAATAGCTAGAGGAACATGAATTGATATTTTTGTTTCTCATTATAGGTTTGCCCTTCACGAGGTACCATAGATGATGATAATCTTGATATCTTATAGTCGTTTCTATTTTCTGACACGTACTTTTATTGTAGGTTCAACTTCCCGCAGTGGTATTTCTGAACAGGTATGACAAAGGAATCTTTTAGAAACAAGCCCACACCTTTCTAAAATGCTGGCGCCATGTCTGCCTTCCTTTTGGTGTAGCTGATATCTATAATTTGATCTCGGGGTTCCCTGGTCAGCAAAAAGTATATTTCGAGTTTTTCGAACATAGCTCGGGTTTGTGATCACCAATCCGCATTAAGCAAGCGTGGTGATTAAGCCTCATCCCATCATAGTAGCGATGACTTGATTTCTATGATGGAGGCCATTGCCCTGCAGTGCGACAGTATGTCGGCTCATACTTTATATAATGGAAGCAAAGCCTTTTGGAGTCTCCCTAGCATAACACTAACAATATCACTCCAGAACAAACAGGTCGTTACAAATAATTATTGCGTTTGTTTGAAGAGCGTTCGGCGCTGTCATTAACTTTCCCTCCGCATTGTTTGACGAGGTTCGGCCCCTCTGGAGGGCTGTTCGGCATTCCGAAGGGCCGAACTATCAGAAATACAATAATGCAATGTAAGATAACTAGCTGTTCATACATTATTCTAACTGACCTTTGTCAGACAGTTTGGAAAATATACAAGGGGCCCATTTGTTGTGCTTGTGATATTTATCGAAAATCAACATTGTATCGCAAGTCATTGGTTTTTTAGGTCGCGTGAATTTTGGTCGGCTATAGGATGTCGAAAGTAAAAGACATTTATCAATAATATCGATTATCCATCGATAGTATTGACACGACGTGTCAATAGTACCTAGTACCTACTGATAGGATGAGCATTGCTATTGATAATACCTCTAGTATCAAAAATATTGATAGTTTAAGTTTTGATAGTATTGTATTTGTATTTGGGATTTCTAACAGAATCAAAAATAATCGACATTATCTATTGTGTAAACCTATGTATGTTTTGATAGTATTTGATTCTATGCTGTTGGAAATTACAATGCTATCGTTATTATCGGTCGCTAAACTACCAATAGTATTTATAGTATATAGGCGTTATCATGAAAATAATGGTCAGTTTATGGCCCACTCTCCTACTCGTACTGCGCGGGAAGCGATGCGCAATTCGATTCGAAATTCAAACAATGTCGAATATCCAAGTGTTCACGTATGAAACGCACGCGAGATGTATGTAAAGGTTCTGCGCTTGCGCGTTACGTGAGCAAACGTGGGATCGACGAGCTCAATTAAAATGGCCCCAACAGAGAAGATAATCAACTTTTCCATCGCACGCGCGGGCGCTGTACCATTGACGGTCAAAGTCGAAATCGAATAGCCCGCTCCTGATTGCGGGCGGCGCGTGCATGTCAGAGCAAGGTTTGAGCTGCATTGTTTCAGTTATTAGGTTACAGTTGGGAAGGGATTGGGTGTACGGAAATGTGTGTGGGTTGCACGCCGCGCGCTAAGCTTAATTAGAGAGGTGTAAAATGGTATTAAACAGAGCAAGGCGGTTATTTATTGGACAGCCACTAGTGCTGTACAGAGCTTTAGGATGGTTTCATTTGTAGTACTACAATCATACCTACTAGGTCTGTTGATATCAATATAATCTCTGATTATTTTTAATCAGAAGTAAAAAATCCTGAAGTGCTATTATTAGTTCTTCAGATACGAGTAGTTTATCGGTAACTAGTGGCCCTCGCTTCGTTTAGAAACAAAATTTTGCTAAAAGTTCCATTCCAACAGATGGCGTTGATTGGCGCTGGATATCAATTACGACGCGCGTTTCGTGTTTTCAAGTAGCCTATAAGCCATATACCTAGTTGTCTGTAAGATACGTTATGTCTTTATAAAATATTATAGAGAAGATTGTCAATTAGTGCTTCGTCTTTGTGAGATCACATCGCTAAATTGCAACTAATATAGTTTCTTAATAATGTCGTACGTATTGAAACTCTTTTAAATCAGCATTATCAAAGGTCCTATGTAGGAATATGGTACTTAAGTCTTTTACTTTTAAATCTGCGATTTTCTTCGTTCCGTTTTCTGCAAATGTGGTTTCGGTACTTAACGGCATTATAGCTTGTGGACGGCAGCTTTACACTTAATCTATTTAAGCGCTCAGCGCCGCCGACTGAGCTTCAGTTCGCTCTAGAGCGCACTTTTAATTGCTTCAGGAGTATTTTAATAACGTGCCCTTTACCAGTTTCCCGTTGAGAGTTGCAGGTGAAATGGTAACAAATTTCATAGTTCCGACTGAGCTTATTGCATGCATGCAAAGTGCAATCTGCGCTTGATGGCTAAGTTTTAATTGCTTTATATTTTTTGTATTTACGAAATAACTCCGTGTGCTATTTTCGGTTGCCTCCAAAGGCGCTTTGAAAGCCCGAGGCACGTTTGGAACATGATTCAGGATTTGGTAATTACAACGCATCTGGGAAAAAAAAAATTATAACATACCCGAGCTATGTTCGTAAATTTCGATACGTACTTTTTGCTCGACCCGGGAATCGAACCTGGGACTCCCGAGATTACGGCCTGGTCCTTAAACCACTAGACCAACGGCGCGTATGGATGTGCGATGTGCGCAATGCAACGCTAAAATGTGAAGATTTTTTTAATTTAAACAAACTGTAGCTTTGCCGTAAACAATTTAAATAGTTGCACCGAACACCAGGTGCACTCGAGGTGCGCACTGCGCTAAATACTTATCTTTGTCTAAATTACATGCATTTGGGCTGCAGTTTACTTCAAATGCAAAATAGTAGTGTTGCTGAAATTTCTATAGGTTCACTATCAATAGAACTCGAAAAGTATTCAGGATATTGATGGAACTAAATAGTATACCAAAAACCAATAATTAGTCAGCAATAAACCTATTTTTATTTATTTATTTAACCGTATCGATTACTTTTCGTTGTTAAAAATCTCAAAACTATTAATACCATCTGACATTATCGATTTTAAGTATGGCGTTATCAATTTTGTCGATAGTATCGACGCTATCGACTCTCGCAGTACTATCGATAGACTATTCTATTCAATTTGTTTTGCTTTAAGTATCGACAGTGGACTCTCGAAAAGCAACACTACTTACTTGAGAGCATCTGCGATCTTACTGTCTTTTGTGCAGTTTTTTTTTTTGATATTTCTTCTTTAACACTGCTTCTTAAA
The DNA here is from genome assembly GCA_014851415.1 of Cnaphalocrocis medinalis. Classification (NCBI taxonomy): domain Eukaryota; kingdom Metazoa; phylum Arthropoda; class Insecta; order Lepidoptera; family Crambidae; genus Cnaphalocrocis; species Cnaphalocrocis medinalis. Next base: position 4,968,967 of record CM026285.1, on the reverse strand, counting down.
TTTCACTAAGGTGAAATTCATAGTCATTATTTTCTATTTGTGTTGCGTTTACATCATCTCATTTAGGCTGTCAGGTAAAATGAACATTGTTTATGTTGGTATGAATAAGAAAAATCATTCTCGTTACTTCATCATTAGGTATTTTACTGGCCCAATAGCGCCTTTGTTGGTAACTTTCAGCCGCACGCAGAAACATCAATTAACTTTGATTAACACTAAAAAAATTTTCAACCCTTATTTTAATACACATAAAGACTGTCTATAATTAAGATAATGAACATCAAGGTAAACTTGGGCAGTTTCTCTCACGGCCGTTTACCATCAGGCGGAGTGGAGTCTTCAATATAAAATTAAAATACGTCAAATTTCATCGGTCCGATTCCAACTCTGGGCAAACGATTCGTGTGATGGACAACTTGTGTTTGTTAAGTGCGAGAGTGTTAGACATTACGAGTGCATTTATTTAAGTTTTATACTTATAAACTCCCCTGCTGTTTAATATGTAACACAAGTGGTTAAGCTACTTACCACGGAAGTGGGTCAAAGTATATGAGGTTGTATGAATTATACATTATTAAATTCTATCTCCACGGTACCAACGGCAAAGTTTACACCATTACATTTATTTATGGACATAGAGCATAAAATTATTACTCACAGAAACTGACATTAATATGGAATAGTTCGTTGCCTTTATACGTTCGCAGTTCGTGTCACTCCCGGTTGGCTGTCTCTGTCTTTCACTCCAGCTAAGAATATACACATAGGTGATTAACACATATATTTGTATTGGGTCTAGGTGTTTGTGGTATCTTCTTTGTTCCTGGTTTCCATACTACAAAGGAAAGCCTTAATCTGTAATGAGACAATATGTAGATAATAATAATAAAATGTTTCTGGAATAGTCTCTATGATTGTTTTTTTTTGCAAATGTCATCTGACTAAAATCGGCCATAATTGTTCATTTCTATGAAGACGTAGATTCCGCGTAAACACCATTCTAAGAACAAACAAGCTCACTATTTGTTTACGTGCATTGACGTCTCTGAAAGCCATATTGCTAAAAATCGTGTTCTGGCGGCATATTTGAATATGTATTACTTTTTTTTTTAAGAATAGCCGCCTATAAACATTAAAAAAATATATTTGAGGTCTCCTTTTCACCAAATAACATTTTCAGAACTTTGCCAAATAGCCTATTTATTGATTTATTTGCACGCATGTATGTGTGCGTAGCTCACAGTGTGTAGGCGTTCTGGGTATAATTGTTTTGTGCATTGGGCTGGGTAGATACATAGCAATTAAGATAAGCACAAGCCATAACACTCACGAACAATTTGTCGACTCAACAAATCATCGCAGTCATAAAAGTCGTATTACAAGTGATTTATTTTCCTGTTTTTACGCACTAAACACTTTATGGGGACAAAAAGACGGATTTATAGGGGAACAGGAAACAAAAATTATATTTAAGGCCAATTAATTTCCAATACAATAAAATAAAATAAAAAAATCGCTGTCATATTTAAAGATATTTTGCATTTCCAAAATGTCCTACATTCCATTTTCGTAATTTCAAACTAATGACTGAAACTGATGAATGAAAATATTATTATGACAGTATTTTCGAATTAAAAATATCTAGGTATAGGCTGTACCTACTACAAGCGCTGTTGAGATCACTTTTTCAAACGCTGTCAGTATGTTATTGTATGTAGAGAATTTTTAATCAAAGTATTTATCGTATAAAATGCTTTACAAAAGAGTAACTATAAAATCTCAAAGTCGCTTTTTAACCCTAACCGAGCGCCTGACGCAAAGTAAGGAGTTTCTACGTGAATGAGCCATTGTTCCAGTCGAAGCACCTTAGAATTTTAATATAGAACCATGTATGTGCTCATTTAAAAATATATTCTTAATTAAATTGAAAAGCATTGTAAGTATTTCCAAAATAATTCTTTAATATTTTCGCGTTGCACTATAGCTAATAATATTATAGATGGGAATTAGCGCGACGTTAATTTTCAAGCACATTCCAAAAGTCCAAAAGTTATAGAATAATTCGTAATATTATGTTCTGAACAAAATACATGCTTGGTATAAGACTGGCTGAAGGATATGCCTGTAAATGTTAACAGATACGCTCTGTATTAACCATCCTTGAACCTTCAATGGAAAAATTCATTTCATTATCAACTTGTTAGTACAGTTACTTGAGTGAACAAGAAATCATTAGTAAGATGAGCAAATGATGTTGTGTTCAGTCTTATTTGATCGCTCCTAAACGACCGTTTGACGAGCGTGATGTGAAACTGATTGGTGTTTTTGATCGGTCAAGTGTAAGGAGCCCACTTGAAAAAAAAAACTTTATTCATAATCATAAATTTTTGTTCGCTATAAATGAAACATAGGTTCAAAGATTCTGACTGGCCTTACCTACCTGCCTTCTCGTTCTAAACTCGTTAAGTCCACGTGTTCTCATAAAGGCGCTCGTTTGATCTACTTTTAGAATCAAAGGGAATGAAATATTACGCGTAAGTATTTGTCAAACGTTCATAATGTGCAATATCATATTTTCCATTTTACCTAATTTTTAGGGTTCTGTACACAAAGGATATAAACTGAATCCTATTACGAAGACTTCGCTGTCCGTTCTCTCTGTTACCAGACAGTACCTCAAGAACCGCGTTAGTTGGATAATTTTTGCCTATTGTCTTTCTGTCTGTTTATTTGCGCTAATTTCGGAAATTACATAATGGATTCGAGTGAAACTTTTTTAATGTATAGCTGTTTTAATGTATAGTGGAGGACGTTCACTAGTTAATCACAAAATTATAATAAACATTTAAGAGGACTCCCATTTTGGTTGAATATAGTTTAGAACCCTTCGTGCCAAATCCGACTCGCACTTGGCCAGTTTTTTACATACCTAAACTCATTACTTTATATTTGTATTTGTTCGCAAATATAATACGAAATATGAGTTTCATTTGATGTTCCTTCTGCTATATGATTTCTATGAAACCTTTCTTTCTTTCAGTCGTACGCATAAAGGCGCTCATAGCTTATGTCAAAGCAACAAGGTTACGTTTGAGTGAAGTCTTGTGCCTAGTTTTTAGTGCTAGACTGTACAGTACATTATAAGAGGCTAATAAAAAACGTTGAACGGTATTCCTTTGAAAGATCCCTTAATTTAATTTTTATTTATAGCGTGTCACATTACATTTTCAGGTAGGCATACAGATGATACCCTGCAAAGGCACAGTCGTCGCAGAAGTCTTTATTATTAATACAACTTTTCTTTTATAATAATACCTACATTTTCTAACTATAAATTAATTACATTAAATGTAGGTTAAATTACTTAAATTAAATTTCAGTTTTACACAAATTAAATATTTCAATAGTTCAAAAAGAAGAATGAAATTTATTTTAATGTCAATAAAATTAAATTAAATTCTCAAAACGAGAGTTGTTTGATATTGTAGTGCTAGTTTTAGCACTATTTTCGTAAACTTAATATTTAAGTAAATCTTTTATGTTGCATTATCAATATCATAGAGTATTATTTTTCATCATCATCAGCTCGTTCCATCCGTTCTCTGTGGCCTGCAAGACCACTGCTGCACACAGGACTTCGGCACTTTGATTAACGAAGAATATTTTTACTAGGTATTAATCCCAACTAAACTTTTTTATATTATAGTGAGCAGCCGGCACACATTATAGTAAGATTACCGACATCAATGATTATATAAGAAAACAAAGGCATAACACGCTTTAAAATAAATTACAAAAATTATATTCTATTCTATTCTAAAAATATTGTAATTCTTTGTCCACAGGATGTCGTCGTCGGATCCGGAGCGCGTGGTCCGCCTCAGGAACACGTCCCGCACCGAGCTGCTCGTGCACGCTTACGTGCTGCGCGAACATGGTGAGTTCACCGCAAAGAGGTAACATATCAATATATCAGCCAATCGCGGTCCTCTGCTTCTTCTTATCTTGTCGTTGGCACTGAGATATTAGATTTTCCCAGCCCAATACTCCGCCATGCTGCTGAGTGCGACGTCGGTAAACTGCAGGAGTTCGTCGTATATGCAGTTGTCAGGTCAAACGAGCATGCCAGGGGGGGGGAGAGTGAATACCCATTTACTCAGATTATCCATACAGTGGCCGACACGAGTGCGGGTGCAGTTTTCTGAAAATAATGAACGAGTAAAAATTTTATGAATGATGATAGGGCAAGAAGTACATCAATATTTTATATTATAACACTATTAATATTTTCATTAACCTGACGATGTTTTGGTTCTTTATACATTTTATAACCTTGATAAGTTTTAGCAATTATCCGACTTAAACCAGTATTCATTTTTACGAGGATATTATAATAGATGAGAAATTCTAATTTAAAATAATCCTTTTAGACATAAATCGTAAAAATCATTTTATGGCGCGGATTTAATCTTCAACTGTAATTAAAAAGTTTATGGATATCGCGAGCTACAAAATTCCTGCTTAAGATACGTCTAAAATAATCTCCTGGCTGAATCCTGCCTGCTAAGATTTAATACGACACCTACCAATTTTATTACGAACTTACTAGTCTTAAAAGTGTACTAAATATAGTTAAAAGTTTATTTAGTGACACAAGATAACTTTACAACTGACTATCTAGAGATTAAAGAAACACATATATCGCTTTAGTAATTTTTTCCCGATTAGAAATTTGAGCTGATTTTCTTTAAATGATACCTACGATTGACCTGATGGTAAGCGATCATCGCCCACAGACCCGCAACAGCAGTGGGGTCTTAAGTGCGCTGACAACCTTTTATCCCCCCCCCCCCCTAGTGGGCTTCCGTTATCCTCAATCACTCCACAAAATACCGCTGTCACTGCTTCAGGTCATCTTCTTTGAGGCCGTGGTATCCTATCAAGCCGGCACATTCATGACAGAGATTATTTGTTTTTTTTTTTTAAGAACAAAGTACCTACCTATTACAAAACACAAAATCCCCCTGGTCCTCGATAACCGGATATCCGCTCAAAATCGAGTAGTATTAAGACCTTCCACAGTCGAGAGGGGGCCCTTTATTTTAGCTCCACTTGAATTCTTTAATTAAACCCATGAAAAATTACCTTGAAACGGCGCCTTTCTAATTAATACGGCTTTGTCTTCGAATGAAAGCGATATTACTCGTTCATCTCCAAATTAAAACCCGCTATCTCATATCTCTCGCGTTTTTACAAATGTAGGAATGGAATTTGAAACGATATGTTAGCGTGAAGTTGTGTCTACAAGCCATTCGGTCGTATAACCTCTAGATACGATTGTCTAACAATTACTTGAGTCTTGTAAATCTTTGAAAACTTCTACCATCAATCATAATTAATCTTAATTTGAAGCTGGATTTGCAAAATAATAAATTCCAAATCCTCGCACCTGCTTTTTCATAAAAAACGCAATTAAATTGTAAAAATACGAATCTTGCCTCAACAATACCAGCAGAAAAGCCTATTTTAGCACGTATTTAATAAAGCTAAATTCTTGGTTCAAAGTTTAAATTCTTGGGATCCAAAGTCAAGTTTACACGAGTTTGCTTTTATCCAAACATAAATATCCTAACAGTTTTGGGGAACGTCGTCTTGAGTTTTTAATTATTTTATAGAAGCCTTTAGAGGATCACTTTTATTATCTAAGTGTTGAAGAAATTCTAGCTAATTTTACCCACCTACACTTTTTATTTAAGTATAATTTAATACTTATACTGCACTAAAATAAGAAGAAGAGTATTAAATTAAAAATAATAAGGTAATACAGCAGGACACCTAGCTAAGCGAGGCGAGGTGATGACAGGTGGAGTAAGCTACTTACCGAATGGTGTCCTAGAATAGGCAAACGAAATCCTGGTCGTCCAGCGTCACGATGGGTCAATGATATAATCTAAATAGGAGGTCCTACTTGGAAACTTGGTGAAAAAGAAAGGAAGCCTATACTCAGCAGTGGGTACTTTCGGGCTGATGATGAAGGTAATTTGTAAAAGAATCACAGTTAAAACAGCCAATTTTTGTTGTATTTATATTACTGGCTGGCTGTATATACAATATGTTTCATCCAACTTAAGTAAACACAATACCCAAATGGATGGCGCCCATTCAGTATACTGCTATCTAAATATGCCATAGCTTATTTTGCTTCATAATTTGCAATGGACATCAAAATGGCCGCGATAGATAAAATGTCTCCCGCCTTTGTTTGCCGAACAAGACAATGGCGCATAATGCCACCGCGTTAATTTGATACTGTCGAGTGGCATATTGTATGGCCTCCTTTGTGGCATTCGTCTGTTCTCTGCCAAGGGTGAATAGGGGCAAACGTTTACGTAAGTTAATATTTTGTTGCTAAATAAAGACTATTTACCACTTTTTACTGTCAATAATATCTTTTAACGCCATCCTCTTAACGTCTCATGCCAGTATTTGCTTCTTAAGCTCTCAATTTGAAATTTGTTGTAATTTTGTATGCAGCGAAGACACAGAACGAAGTAAGCTAGCTTTTGTTCGCGACTTCGTCTGCGTTAAAGTCGAAAATGGTACTAGAAAAGAATTCACCTACCTCAACGGTTATAAGTTAAAATATTTTTATATTTAGAAGCTGCCTCTGATCTCCGACAAATGGGATCTATACTTTGGTCCGCTTTTCGTACTTTGTCTATCTTTTCCTGGACATAAGGAAATGAATTTTCAAATTGCGAATAATTTTCGACATATTATTATTTCGATTAATTTGGATACACTTTTGGCAATTCACGAAATGCTTTCATTATCGACTAAATGATCGAATTAATTCAGAAGTACTATCGGAGACACTTACGGTGAATCAATTTGTAGAAAAATGCTTTTCAAACGCATTATTGGCAAACACATCCACTTGGGCCACCATGGGCGATTAGCGTGAAGCAGCAGCAGAAATATTGACAGGTATAGTCATTTGACAACTTAAGAAAAAAGCTTATATTCAGATTTGACATTGGTCAGAACAGGCTTACTTGTCGCAATATGTTTTTGTTGTTCTTGAGTAAATAATACGCAGAATTGTTAAGAAATAACTCGTCTCCTCCAATTAAATATTTGACAACAACCAGCAAAACTTTGCCACGGAAATGTCATGTCCATTTAGGGGTATTGTCGACGCGTTCATGGTTGGTTAACGAGGGCGAGAAGTTCCGTGTTGCGTGGCACTTAACATCCCTTAAAATTTACCGAATTCGTCCCCGATTGTACCTTTTACCGCAAACTCAAACGCAATTTAACTGCGCTGTAATAGTGGACCGCTAATTTAGTAGGCAAATAATTAAACGCGAATCTATTAATTAAACTGAGTATCATCCGATCAGGGTTATTCTGAACGCAAGCAACTCGTATTGTTGAACATAAAACGTGTGTCTTGTGAGCATAATATTTACGCGCATAATAAAGTTGGTCCAGTTGTCATTTGTAAATATTAAATACCTACTAGTGGCCCGCCTTCACTATATTTTGGGACGTAATTTTATTTTAGTTCTAATATCTACCAACAGATGGCGTCGGGTGTGATCTGCATCGCGCCAGTGTTTCGAATTTTTGATTTGTTTATCGGATTATCCGATGACTATGGAACTTATCTCTTTATGTTTCAATTGAATATAAATATAGACGACAAAATGTATTAAGCTATTTGATAATAGAGGCGGAAAATCAGCAAGCGGGTCACCTATTGGTAAGTTATCACCGCCGTTCATGATCATCTGCGCGATCGGAGAGGTCGCTATAAACGCTGACGGATCTACATCCAGTAATAGCTAGATAATCAAACCGGCTATAGATCGTCGAGTTGGCAACATTTAGAGGATGTTCTACATTGTATACGGTCAACAAAGAAGTTGGTACTGAGTGAATGAATGAATGATGTTCTTTATATTGTTGCAGAGCACACACAGGACATGTTACCGTTCCGACTGTACCTGCGCTTCTTCGATGTACTCCCGCGCATGTGCCCCTGTGTCACTGCCTTCGATTGTTAGTACCTCCTGTAGTATTTTATTAAAAAATATACAGGTTAGGTTTGTAGAATAGGCCTCAAAAGAGGAACCAACATCGTCATCGAATAGTTACCTCACGGACGCTGACAACGAGGCAGACCTAAAAAGAGATGGAGTGATGATCTCAACAGTTTTGCACTTAATAGGCCATAGATGGTGGTGGATAGGGATCAATGAAGAGACTCGGGGGAGGCCTTTGCCCAGTGGTGAGCAAACACTGTAGGCTACTAAAAAAAAGTTAAGTTATTTATGTTCCCTAACTCACTCTGCTGACTCAGTAACTTGTTAAGGGATCTTTCCACATCACTTTCCCATACATAATAGAATCTGCGCTAACTTATTGTTTAGATGGCTCGAATTTCATCTCTCACATTTGCGCATCAATTAGGCTTAGTAACCAATTTCTCCCTATTCCAATAGGTACTCATATGCTCAAATTAATAGTGGTGAATAATGTTTGCCATAATGTAACTGGTATTAGCAATCAATAGTAGTGTTTGATAGCGGTGACCGAGCTATTTGTGGCTCTATTTACGCTCAGCTATGTTGATATGTTCAACTAGTAGAATTCTGATATGCGTTCAAACTAAACCTTCTAAATGTAGATTGAAATCAAAATTCCAAAAACTATAGCAATGTTAACCATTTTTTTTAATAATCTTATATATTTAATCAGCTACTTAATGAAAGGGAATTCATATTTCTAATGAGCAGGTATATTATGATCGATAAATAACAGAAAAAAGTAGAAAAAGCTAGGGAAAAATATCTTAGGAAAGCACCCCGTTGCTAAGCGCACGACAATTATCCACTGCCTAGAGAGTTGCCAGCTAGATTTATCGCCAAAAATCTTGTTATGTCTTGAGAAAAAAAACGGCAAGGATAGATAAGGTCAATTACAGAGCTTAACAGTGGCTCAACTATTTTAAATTATAATGTTTCTATGTGAACAAAGCGGCGGAGTTCCTCGGCGAGGGTTCAGGCGACGGCAGCCGCTCTGAGAGCGATGCCAAGCTACCAGAGGACATGGACACTGGCGTTGAGTTGTTCTTCACCGCTGACTACGGGTTGCAGCAAGAAGACATTCTCTTCAAGGTAGGCGCAGATTGTAATTGAGAGCAACTTTTCGCGCCGGCTTTGAACTATGGCAAAATTTGCCAGCAATCGCTATCCAATGTAAACGTGGGATAATCTCCATAATGTTGCTAGTGCCATAAAATGCCATGCCATATTAAGTAGGAACATAATTTTGAGGAATATCTTTACTTGTATCGTTTTAAATAGTGTTCCGTATTTACATAGTTTATTTTGTCATTTTCCTTTATCAATAGCACAAGCATATTTTTACCTTACTAAAAATTACAATGTTCTGCTTTTTTATTTAATCTCTTAAAATGTATCTAATGGAAGAGCAGTGTTTCCTGTCACAAGCATTGTAAGCTTACGATACTGGACGCTTATACGTTTAATGCGCTTGATTTTTGACTAAACCAATAAATAATTTTTATATTATAGTAGCACGGAAAGTTGGCGCCCAACGTGGTGCTTTAGCGCGCGTTATCTTTGTTCTGATAACTAGGTGGAGCCAGCAGTGTTCTCGGTCCCGGCCGGTGCAAGCAGCGATCTTCACGTGTCGTTGGAAGCGTCAGAGCATGGAGACTTGGCGCCCAACGCGGTGCTGGTCCTACGCGCGATGCCGATGACAGTTTCTGGGTAAAAATATCCACTGTACAACTAAATGTAAGGCAGTTCGTATTTCTGACGTATCACAGAAGAGAAACTAGTTGCCGGTTGGCTCTTCATTTCATTACCATCACAGGATCATACTCATCAGGGAAGCCATTATACAGAGCGTTAAAAAAGGAAACGTAATTATTGTGTGTGTGGCCAGTGATGATATACCAAATCAAAAGTCACTCAGAGAGCAATGCCAATGAAGAGGAGGGCTATGTTCGGAATCTCCTTACTTTATCGTGTCAAGAATGTTGAAATCCGCAGATCTAAGATCGCAGCCATGGCCCAAAGAATTGCGTGGCTTATGTGGCAATGGACACCGGCACTTTGCGAGAAAAACAGATGGCCGTTGGGGTAAAAAGGTCCTCGAAACTCGCCGCCGTGGAAGGTGCCCCACAAGGTAGACAGACGATTTGGTGAAGGTTCTTTAGATGCGGGTGATAAAGAACTATCTGTGTGGAAAACATTGGGAGAGGCCTATGACATCTATTGTCTGAAATGATGATGAATATTATTGCGATTGCGATGGTTTTGTTAATGGAATAGACAAGCTGGATTAGTGATTGTTGTCACAAAGTATTGTACCACTCCTTGAGATGCATAAATCTTATCTTAGCAAGGAACAGGCGTCCGCCTACGGCCCTCATGTCGTTTACGCACAAGATGACTGATGATTCTACGACGGAAATATTAATTACCTAGTGGCTAATTAATCATTTTGGAGACAGATATTATATGTTTGAGGACGATGCTTCATTGCGTTTGACCTTTTGGAATAGAGGGCAAATATAGAGGCAGGCTCACTGATTGTCCAATACATATATTATGTCGTTGCCTGTCTTAGTAGTTAATTAATTGACTTCCTCGGTGGTGCAGTGGGTAGTGGGTCGCTCTTTAAAGATGGCTGCCAAACGGTCGGTATCGGTGACGGTCGGGCCAAAAATTTGTACCTGTGTTTTTTTTATTCAGAAATTCTCAGTTTTAATCCGTCTTTTGGTTGTTGGCGGTCTCGTACCCTTGGCCTCGGAAAGAACGCTAAGCCGTTGGTCCTGAGCCTAATCACACTTGTGTTCCATAATAGAGAGTGCAACTGTGTTTGTGCACACATTTGAGCACTATAATAATAATATTCTGCGGCTGATCGTTAGGATTAGCCCTTACACAGTGAACCAGTCCAACTGGGTCATTGTAAGATATTCAACATAATTTCTTAAACGTTCAGGTGCTAGAGTTAATATGTAGATTTAAAAATCCAAAAAGGCATACTCAGAAACAAACCCACGATCACCCGTTTAGATTCACACGTTTTATTTAATCAGCTACCATCGCTCACTTGCTTTATTTACATCATGGTTAAGCAGAAAACTTTATTAGATTTTTTTTAAATTGTAACTAAGAAGCACTTAAACGAAACCTAGTTCCTTGTTTTTAGAGTTTATTTAGCCTTAAAAAGTTCCTTTGTAAATAAACCTCTTAAATTACAAAGTAGAGTACAAAATGTAGCTGCGAAAATAGTTTGAAGTAGGGGTTGTCAAACTGTGGCGCGCAAACCACTCGGGGACAATATACGACGCGGAAAGTGCTCAAGTTGTAGGATAGGTATTTTATTAGAGTGGAGTGTCGTAGTGGAAATTGGCTATCTTTGAAGCAATACTTTGGAGACTATTGCACTGCCTCTGGCGTGAAACTGGGAATGATTGTTATTTCTTTTACCTAACAATAGTTTTGAGACTTGAACTGAGAAAATGAATGTTTATTTATTTGAAATGTGTGTTGAAATTGGACGAGGTATCGTGGAATTTTTCATTTTTGAGGTAAATACTGAGTATTGGTCCTCTGTTTGCCTTGGTGGTCTTGGGTTGTCTTTGATATGACGTGTGCGCTTGAGGTCATGGGTTTGATTCCTATTCTACCTACGGTGACACAGTGGCTAGTAAATTTCACTTTAAAACAACGGCTGCGTTTTGAATTTCCTGATAAAAAAAATCTTTATCAATCTGGGTTCTGCGAGATGGTCTACTTCCAGTCTAAATTTACGCATTTGCGGCCAGGTTTTACCAGTTCCAAACTAAGGTTATAAAACACTGGGGCGAGAGTGGCCAAAATTTTGAGATACACTGTGCACATAAGAATTATGATCACGTGCAGCAAGCAAGACTACGAGACGCCGGCAGTTAACAGGGCATTGTTTCATGGCTGGGTCGCGCCGTTAGCGGCTTTCGCTCAACGTGTTTGCCGAGTGCGGTTCCGTGTTAGTTAATTTAATTATAGACGTGTTAGGAACAGCTGAAAATGGTTTGTCTCAGCTAACTGCGTCAGAAAACACGATAAAACCTTTCAGCATCCCAACAACAACCCATTATTCGGATAAATCGGAGACCTCAGTTAGTCTCAGTTCTCTTTTATTTGTGACTTTAATAAGCGTCAGTAACAGTTTTAAGCCAATACTAACTTTAACAGACGCAGAAAGTGTGTTTCACTCACAAACTAAGTGGAAAAGCGTTTGGTAATGTACACAATTGATCTGTTACTTGTGGGCATAACTCATCAATACCATCACAATCATATAGCCCTCGTCCACTCACTGCTGAGTACAGGCCTGTTCTTTATCACGTCACTCCCTTTGGTCTCTTGCCAGCCTGATCCATTGTTTCCCTGCGACCGTTACAATATCGTCGAACTAACGGGCAGGTGGTCTACCCAAAGGACGTTGTCCCAATCTTGGCTGCCATTTGGTAAGTTTTATAGTCTAGTTGTGAGCTGGATGAGAGTGGCCGAAAATCGTGAGCAGTGGTGTGCATTAGGGGAGCCTAAGTCTAGCAGTGAACGAGTGTGGGTTGCCGATAATAGTCCAGTTATCATCCCTACGCCTTGCCAGGATATAACTCACTTGGAGATATTGTTGATAGGCCAGGTTGGTACCGGCCCGAGCAAATGCCGCAGACGCTGCGGCTGCGCCAGGCGGAGCGGCAGGGCGTGCTGCGCGCGTCCAGCTGCCGGCTGCGCGTCACCTACTGCGCGCTGGACCTGCCCGCTGGTGATGTGTTGAGGTTTGTAGTTTACCACAAAATAACGAAGCGTGATGAAAGGCCTAGTAAGGGCACTCAAAAAGCCGTACCCTAGGCAGCTACATCTGCTTATCGCTTTCAAGGCTATTAATCATACAGTTTATGACGACTGTGGAATCTCTAGAGGGAGCCGAGGATACGCTCGGAAACAAACACTCTCTAGACCTACATATAATAATAGAGCCAGTATAGTAGTGCCAACAGATTTGATCCATTGTAATTGCAACGTGGACTCTTCTTTTGCTAACTATCAGGCTAAGTCGAGTTATTATACTGTGTCACTATACAAGAAATGGACACAGAAAGCTGGCTACCTGCTTATCACCACACTTTTTATAATAATAATGGTCCTTGGTTTTCCCCACAGGGTGCGCAAACTCTTTTGCATTCAAAACATCGGCAATGGCCCCCTCACCATCACGGCCAGCACCCAGGATCCCTGGAGTATACTCCAAGACGTGCCCGCTTCCAGCTGTGACCAGGACTGCGGCTGCGCGCGGCCCGATGGCAACAGGGAGGCAAACGTTCCGCTGTACCTTTTGCCTCGGAGCTCCACTGAGGTATGTGAGTCCCTGTTTTTGGTCGCTCTCTCCAGACTGGAGGACAAGGATCGTAGTAATCATTTAAAGTGGATGAGTTGCATTACTCCTTGCTTGGGATATCTGACTCCATCGGTGTCTATTCATGGCGTCTATGACACCCGAGTATAACACATGTTTACAGATGCTCCTCTCACTTGCATGTTGCTTTTGAGGTTGACTACAAATCTGTAAAGTAGTTATCGGCTAAGTGCAAGTGCCAATGACTCTGACTGCTTCTGGCTACTGGGAAATATAACGAAGAAGATGGCACTGAACTACCACATGCCTAGGCAACTCCTATGAGTTTGATTGAGATTTGTGACCTATTAGGTTCTCTCGACCTGGCCTGCTGATTAACAGAGTGAGAAAAATAGCCGCCGTAGGTTTATCCTAGCGAGGAACTTGACTGAAATATGGTAGGGATATAAGATCACTTTTGGTTCTTACTAAGAACAAAATATATCCCCTGGCAAGCTTGCTGTGGAAGTGTGTATCAACACTGCGGAGGCGTGGCCTCCGTGCTCGGAAACCAGCCCGTGCGCGCCCGCCGCGTACCCGCCGTGGCGCCGCGCTGCTACGCCGCTGCGATTCCACGATGAAGACAACGTGCTACTGGTGAGTAACTATCGTATATCTAACTGCCTCAGTGGCGCAGTGGGTAGTGGGTCTCAGACGAGTATTAAAGCGACGGCCGTGCTGTGCTGCGGGACCCCAACCCGACGATCGAATCCGGGCCAAAAATTTGTGCCTGAGTTTTTCTGTTGAGAAATTCTCAGCGTCAGCCCGAATCCTGGGAGTTGGCGGTCTTGTACAGTCAGCAGCTAAAGTCACTATACACTCCAAGTTTTCAAAGACAGGTTAAACTTTAAAAAAGTTTTTGTCTATCTTGATAACATGTACTTATGAGCGCTCAAAGAATCACAAGTATCTTAACAGTCGATATTCATTTTTTTTACTAACTTACAACCAACATGGCAACGCCATAATCACTGGGCGGGTAAGTGGTTACTGGTGAATATACTAAACTACCAGTTCTACCAGCCTTCAAAATCTTATCGCCAGTTTCATCTTCATCTGGTTCTATAGACGGTGCCCTTGATTCTGGAGCTGGAGTACCCGATACTCCACTTGGAGCCGGCAGCCATCGACTTCGGTTTCGTCACGGACGGAGACACCAGGAAGACCTACTTCACCGTCTCACATTCAAGCCGTAAGTATTAATGTGGAGTGCTGTGGAAGTTTCCGGGGTAACATCCATACTTCCATGTCCATACATCCAAAGTCTGTCTGTCTGCCAGTCTCTCCATCTTTTACGCTGTAACTACTGAATCGATTAAAAGTAATTTGGTACACATCTAGTCCAAAGCAGGAATGAATCTTTTTGAATGCGGTTTAGATCAGATAAAGATCTGGATTCTTTCATTTGTCCCTTGGATGATGATCAACAGATCATAGCTTAATCAATCCCTGACGGAGATTGAAGCTTTCAAAGTTCGTCTGTTTGGTTTCTTTTATTTTATTATTATGGTCACCATTGCACACATCAAAGATATCTGGGGCTCGTTTTCGTCCCATTTGAAAAATAGAAACAAAAAGAAAAGCTTAGGATATTAAAACCGCCCATAAGCTCTTTTCCATTTTCTAGAATTAATATTAATTGATAAAAACAACTGCCTTATTGAGTTACTTCTCCGTCTATTTGTCAATTCAATTACAAGCTCCTAGTTCGTTGAATTAAATACACAATACACGAACGGAAATAACAAGCGTGGAACTTCGTAAAAATAATTGGACGCATTCCAATAACTTCCAGACTCGGATGGAATTGACAAAACGATACAATTTGTGTCATGAAGAACGTTGTTTTCGTAGTGACCGAGCATCGACTCGCAAGGGTGGCTTTTGCATAACCCTTCAGTCCACAAATTCGGAACCTAGCGGAACGTGAAAAAATAAGGGCCTCCAATGAAAACCTTTGGAACTCGTAAATCTTTGAAACACATCAAGTAATAAATATTCCTGTTTATGTAAGCCCATTGAAGTATATTAACAAGTGGCCAAGTGTGTGTCGAGGCAATGTAGGTTTAGGTTTCCGTAAATAATTCGCATGTGAAAAATCCATTAGATGGGTCCAACTTTAATGTCATTGGTATATTTGGTGGCATTTTGATATCTCACATCAAAAATAACTAATCACTGTGTAGATGGACCTCAATGGAACAGTACGCCATCTTGCGGATTTTCACACGCGATAGCCCTCCATTCAGTTTAAAAGCAGTGTTTTAATCGTTGGACGTGTAGGGTCGGTGACCGTGGACCTGGCGACGGAGTGGGTGGGCGGCAAGGAGTTCGTGCTGTGGCCGAAGTGGCTGCGGCTGGCGCCCGGCGCCTCGGAGCGGGTCTACGTCCAGTACACAGCCAGGTTAGCCCTCCAATAGAAATAGAAATATTCTTTATTAAATTAAGTTCATATGGAACATTTATGAATGTCAAATATTATGTAAGCTACCGCTTATACTGCTGTACAATACTGCTTACAGCTTTACATTCTCTTCTATATTTCAGGATCTATAAAGGGTGTATCAGATCTGTGAACATTTACATCCCTTTAACTACGTGTTCTACCGTTCTGAACAATATTTGTTTTACGACTTTTGAAAAGTCATCGAATTTTTTTCTCACTCTTCGCCTTCTGTGAGTATCACTCCGGTCGAGCCGACCCATTCATGCCGAAGCGTGGCTCAAATAATAATAAAAACGAACTTGTCAAAGTGGTGACAAACTGTATTACTGGCGAGGGTAATATCCGGAGCATTCAGAGGTTGAAGCCGCAGCCAGCTCGGTTTTTCATGGAACCTTGCCAGCCATTGCGGTTCATCGCATCGGGCGCATAACGAAAATCAATTGGCAGTTACTTTAAAATTGAATGTTTCGACAAAAGGTGTTTTATTTGTTTGGCTGCGATATGAAGCATTGCCGTGCATCTTTTATCGCTTAAAATGTAATATTATTATGGAGAGTGCTTCGCGGAATATGTAGTTGAATTGGGATGTACAATAATACAAATGCCATTCAGTAGATACCAAAATACGGAACGCACATGTGTGCGCAAAGTATTGCACTTAAATACTTGGATTATTTTGTATTTTCTTTTATCGACTCCCTATACAAAATGACCATGTCATGTAACTTTGTGTGAAACGTTGATTTTTTTTCCGACCGAACTAAAACTCCTATTCTGTATTTTACTCTGTCCGTTACAGTAGAGTAATTGTTTTAATTTAAACACATCCATTTTGTGGAATTAAATGTTTCAGTTTTTATTACATTTGAATTTGGTGGTAGTACAGCTGCAGCTCTATGTTAAGTCCCATTGAAAAATTTAGGTAATTATAGTATCCAAGAATAAATGGTTTGTATTTGTATACTTATACCTATCCTGTTATAATATCCTTCAACTTATTTGGCTACGGCGGCTGATCTTAACAATCAGCTACGTACGAAGGATAAATAAAAGTGCTCAAATGTGTGCCCAAACACAGGTGTACTCTCTATTCCCTCAACCTCTTAATTCGATGGGACGCCACTGTGTCACGAGCGAAGAGATCGGGGTATAAAATTGTACCTGAGTTTTACCCGAAATTTGGAAGTTGGCGGTCTTGTACCCCGTGCCTCGGAATGCACTTTAAGCTGTTAGTATCTCTGTAAATTACCTCTGTCAACACTCACAAACTCTATGACAAATTTGTCATCAAATTCTGCTCCTTTGTTAATGATGGAGGACAAAGGCTTTGCTAATACTACTGAAATGATAAAACTACTAGGAATACATTGAGACGAAGTTTGTAGATCGTAAAAAAACAACAAAAAGAGACTTTATACCTTTTTTGCTACGAAGCATCGCACTCGAGTTATTGTGATATTAAACTGTGTAGTAAGTTACAGTTGTATTTTGTTACAAAGTCCCTATCCAGGGTTGCCAGACTTACGAGAATATCGGTATCGAGATTTACAGTCTCTGTACGAGAAACAGGAATAATAGAAATTTCGTACACTTTTGTATGATAATTTTTGCACATAAAGTGTAAATATCAAAAGTAACATTACAATTTTTTCGATTAAGAATCGCTGGAAGCTCCTTCTTTTCCCCCTCATTTCATTTCATTTATTTATTGCACAAAACATGGTATACAAGTATGTCATGTCTCAGTCGTAATCATCGATTTTTATTGGTGACCTGGTATAAGTATTGTAAGAGATTAGGTATTGAAAGAACGAAATTTTTGGCATCCCTGGTACGAAAACAGCCTTGTTCTTGTCACACAAAGTATGAAGCAAAAAATAGTATTGTCTCATAGAAAGTTTTATGATATTCTCCACACATTCACAGTAGCGCAGAATAACAAAAGAAAGAAAAACCTCTACATAGGTCATCTGGTGGTTCAAATGACCCATCATTTTTTTAACACGGGCCAGTAGTCTACTACCTTTTGATTTTTTTTGAAAATTTCCCAGTCAAAGAACAAATGTTGTTAAGAATAGTTGGTGGAACACGTGGTAAAAGGAATGTAAATGTCCACAAATACACCATGTCCCTGTATACTACTAACCCAAGCGTGTCGCACAGATGGCGCGGCGGGCCGGTGGAGGGCTGCGCGCGCGTCGTGTACGCGGCGGGCGCGGGGGGCGCGGGGGGCGCGCGCGGCGCCGGCGCGTGGTGCCGCGCCGCGCTCCCCTGCCGCGCGTCCCCCGCGCGCGACTTCAAGTGCCACGCCACCATGCACGACCACACCGACGACCCCAAGCTGCTGCCGCCGGGACTTGCTTTCATGTAGAAATATATTGCACGTCATCGAACAAGACTTTCAATGTATCTTTTGAACCAATGCGCTAAGTGTTGCCTATCGCTAGTGGACTATCAATATAGTCCACTAGCGATAGGCAACCAATAGTAAAAGAAAAATCAATAGTATCAATAGCCTATCGATAGTAGTGCCACGTGAAATAGTGGTTACTCCTCGCGGCCCACCCAAACAACGCACCCTGGACCCGGGAGGCCTATGTCCAGCAGCAGACGCTGGACATAGGCCTCTCCAAATGCCACGCCATGCTCGCCACTTTGATCGATCTTCGGCTACTCGCATTCAGCTCCAGCCAGCCCTCTTGCGCTGATCGTCACTCCATCTGGACTGTGGTCCTGGTGGAGGCCTGAGGTGAGGAGTGCTTGACCTGCCCGCTCAAAAATTAAAACTTCACAGCAGTCACACCACTGACATGAAAGTCCTATTTTAGCTTTTATATATTTATTTTTCTTCCATAACTAGTGGCCAGCCCTCACTTCTTTTCAGGTCTAAGTTTTGCTATTAGTTCAAATGTTTGCCAATAGATGTTGCTAGTTGTCAATTGCATCATGCCAGTGTTTCGAAATTTCGGATTACAATATAATACCTAATATAAGCCTAGTAGTTGTTTATATTCGTTATATCTTTATAAATAGCATATCTAGATACCATCGTTTAATTTGGAAAAAAATGTCAAAACCGATGACCAAGTTTTCGTGTCGGTGAAGTTACACCAAGTTCGTGTTCTAAAACCAATAAATTTAAAGTTTGCTCGCCATTCTTCTTCTCGAGTTGGCACAAAATGGTTTATTTCATGTTAACAATTTCTCGGAACCGGCGTCCGCTGCTGACAAACATATAGAAGTTGTGCTTCCGGAACTAAACAAGTTTTGTGACGCAGGATGTTATATAAACTACTATTTTACTAGTTGGAATGGCCTTAGTCTAAAAAAATATTTTGTTTACTTAAGTAAATAAGTCACTTTTGACTCCACTGGTGTTGCACCTTTCGCCTGGGGAGGGGCGTGAAGTAAGGTTCTTCAACCCGTACTCATGTAACCCCGTATCAGACCTCCTGGCGATGAGAGAGCGATGAGCGATGGCGTCGCTGGGGTTTAGTCGGTATGCCTCCGGTCCCTCATGGAGGAGAGCCTGCCGCCTGCATAAAAAAGGGACAAACAAGTGAAGAAAATGCTTAATGTCATGACGATATAAGGACTTGAAGGTGCAGGCAGAGTTAAAGGAAGAATGGAGGATACGTCACCGACAAGAGCGACGCTCTTAAATAACAAGTTTGCTTACATCAATTTTCGCGAAGCATTCTTCAGTAAAGATCCACTTAGAAAGTTTCTTCTCATATCTCATCGGGCTGCAGGGAGCATCGCCGACCGAGACGCGACGACCCAGAGATGCACTCTGACCTAGAAACCGCGCATAATGTGATAGTTAAACCGATTTGCTCACTGAATGCATAATGGTGACCAGCGCTTCCAAAGTTGTAAAGTTTCTACTAAATCCAACAAGATTAAAATGTGTAAGTGTACCTACACATGTGTATGCATTAGTGTATACGCATGCGCGCACTCCAGGATGTCGAAGTGTGTGTATTAAGCATTTATTAATATCACGAATTGGTACATTAGGTCTAGCACGAACCTTTCAAGAAATCGTACCGCGCCCACTCTAAAAATACGCTAGTAATCAGCACGAAGCACCTTCGATGACGTATCGTATCGTATCACTTCCTTCAAAAATGTGCGTTCACGTTGCGATATTATACTTTGTAGCGTTTGTGCGATTAATTTTAGTTCTACTTATACGTAGCAAAAGAGGGTCACCAATTCTCTACGATACGCATATTATGCTACGAGTTATGTGAAAAGTTCGTACTAAGCTAGTGTATAAAATAATTTGTTCAATAAACTCTGCTAAACATTAATTTTAAACCTTTAGATCACATCAGCCGATGCGTTTCCTTCTACTATTAGTCTAAGATCCGAACTTAAGTCGACCTTCACCGGGCTGATAATTGAATGAAATATCCTTTATGACAAATTTTATATACTAGAAAATATATTAAAAATAGGTTTGCTAAAAAAATCCTGGACAGACTTTTTTTTTTTTTTTTAAATAATAACTAACTAAATTTTGCAACATTAAGATAATAAGAAAGTTTTCATTCTTAAAGAGCGCTTACATTGGTATAATTTTTTTTTATTATCATTTCAAGTGAAGGTAACTGCCATCGACATACCTGTTTTATACCTGACAACCGAGTACTCTGTCCAGGTAAATATAGACAACCCAATGGCGGCACATTCTATACGTTTTATACTTTAAGTAAGAATGAAAATTTTCTTATTATATCTTAATGTTGCAAAATTTAGTTAAATATTATTTTTAAAAAAATAATTAAAAATAGTCTGTCCGGATTTTTTTAGCAAACCTATTTTTAATATATTTTCTAACAGAATCTCAAAAAACTGTCATATAAAAATGATTTCTGGCGGAGCCATGTTTACAGTATTAAGAGTTTCAGTAAGGTACTTTAGTTTTAGTACTTTTCATATAAGCTACAATGGTTCTCATTTTAATCAAGATTTTACGTACTGGAGGAAGCATTAACTAAGTTCTTGAAAGCAGTATTCCTAACTGCGCTCTGAATAGTTCCAGTTGGAACAATGCTATTAGTATAAAGATATTGTTTGCTGTCCGATGTTTGTGCAGTTATCTGCTAATATTGCGCTTTGCTTCGCTTAGTTGTATACTGAAAACAACACTTTAAAATAAAATATATTTGGAAACCGTTAGTATATTGGCCATATATTATTGTAGTGAGCCGAACTCACATCGATTTGGGGTAATAGTATGCTACATTTAATCATTGTATTAGTTCCAAACTAGAGGTTGTTGTTCATCCGCTACAGAATTATAATGATTGATGATAAATGGTATCGATAGAATCGCACAAATGTATCGAGTTTTCTGTTTACCTATACGACTCGTCGTTGTCTGCAAAAATGAGATAAAAAAACTGTATCCCGGCTACACCTACAGTGACGTTTAAGGTACCTAAGTAGAGTTCCACCATGGCCCAATAGTTTTTTTTTCCACCCTGTATATAAAGTCGACAATCTGTTAATCAAGGGTGTCACTTTTCTGCATATCAAATTTCGGTCAGTCCAGAATTAGATAAGTAAACTAATAAACTTCCCTGTTACCATATTAGTTTGATGTTGATATGATATAACAGAGTATTATTGCCTTACTCTGTAGATTATAATAAGTACTCTCATCACTCAAGTATACTTAGTTGATGCAAGTAAAGTGTACCCATGAATATTATGTTAGAATCTTTCTTCTTTAGTGAAGTTGTTCCATCAGAAAAGCTTTTATCGTGGCTGGTTTGGCGCAGTAGCGCTGCCATTTCAGTTTTCTTAATTGCAATGTTTTTTTTATGTGATAGGTGACAGACAATCAGACGGATCACCTGATGATATGCGATTTCCGCCGCCCATAGAAACCTGCAACATCAGTAGAGTTACAAGTGCGCTGCCAACCTTTAACTCTCTTTCCTCCATTGGGCCTCCGGAAAGGAATCTGTATTGAAAACGTATAACGGAAGAGGCCTCAAACAAAAAAGTAAAAAAAAACCTTTAAAAAAATGTATTCAGTTATAACAAGACATGTAGATTTTGTAAAATAAATAAAAAACAAATAGTTGGCGCTAGTGGACCCAACCAGCAGCCTGAAGTGCAGTCGGAGTTTATGCACACGGTTTATTAAACGTGCGGAGGCAACTTAGGTATAATTTTTAGACTTGCATTGTATGCATAATAGATTTACTGAGCAAGACTTTATTAAAAATGTAATTTTACGGCACGTCGTTAGTTTCAGTACACTGTTAACCGTGGGAGAGCCACTTCTATGAATGGGCCGGCTCGACCGGTGTGATACCACGGCCTCACAGAAGACTGATGTAAAGCAGCGCCTGCGCTGTGTTTCGTCGAGTGAGAAAGGGTATCGGTAAGGTTTTTTTTTTCTAATCTTGTGTGTAATTCCCGGTTGCGTCCAAAGCTGTCGTTCTGATTCACACACCATGATTCAGGTGTATAGTTAGTCTTGGCTTAAAATTGCTGCTGTCACTTTAGTCTCTGTTGTGTAAGGGGGTTTAGTTTATATCGATTTACGTAATCTGTTAAGCGGCTGTCTGGGACACGTAATCTAGTCTAAAATGTATATTGCTGATTGAAGTATCAATATGGTTCGTATTGCTAGGTATCCTGGGCAGGCAGGCTTAAGCCGGCTTAAAGACAACATGCCCGTCAGGTCGACAGCTGGCTCGCCGTGAGGGCTGCGCGAGTGACACCGCAGTACGCAATAATCCTGAACGAGGTAATCCTCTTGGGCATTATTGGATCGAGGCCTTACTGATCCTGGAATAAATGATTCGATAATTCGTTGATACATTTATGATTGATGTGGCAAATATTAAGCTGTTGTTTTATTATGATAAAAACGGCGAGTCCGAGTGGGACTTGCCTCGGAAGGGTTTTCGTAATAGCAATTTATTTTCATAATTAAGTAGATTAAAGGAAAATTCTGGTTTACGATTTATGACGTAATAGTAGTAGTAAGTAGTATCAGCCTGTCCCATTCTTATGCAAAGGCCTCTATCATAGAAATCAAGTTATCGCTACTATGATGAAGTTAGGCTTAATGACCACGCTTGTCTAATGCGGATTGATGTTAACAAACCCAAGCTATGTTCGAAAAGTACTTTTGCTCGACCCGGGAATCGAACCCGGGACTCCGAGATTACGGCGCGGTACTTAAACTACTAGACCAATAGGGCTTTTATGGCGCAATAATATAAGAATTACGTCTTGTATTTTTTTTAGTTTTATGATTTAGAAATCAGATGTAGCTTTGCTTTAAGGGGGGCAATGTTCCAACAATAGAGCTCTTATAGTTTCGACAAATAATGGCCGGGACATACGCACACACACACATACATAAAGGCTATAAATGTTCCGTTTTGTGCCATTTGGCTACGGAACCCTAAAAAAATACAAAGAAGAACTGAGTTTACCTTTTATTTAAAATTATGTACCAACGTGTTTTAGTTACATGGTTTTTGTATGGTTTACCTTGCTTTATTTTTTATAGACATACGCCGTAAGTACGTCTTAATAATAATAATAAAGCATTTATTCAGTGTTACAAATATGTAACAAACAGGTAAAATCTAAAATAATTACAGTCTTCTACCAATCATTTGTTTTATGACTATTGTAAATACCTAAGCATAAAAAATGAGCACTGTATATGCAAAACACAAGTCGTTTGTACGCTTCCATTTGAAACTACATATTCAGCGAAACAAAGGTTGATTTAATTTTTACGCTCCGGACTACGTCTAATGGAACACCGGGGCTGGATGGATTTCTGTTTGTTCTGCTGACGAGTTTTCATTTTCGTGATGTAGACAGATGGCCATGAGCGATTAATGAAATACCTACGGCCTACATAGTATTTATTACATTATAATGTGTTTTATATATAGGTGGCAGACGAGCATACGGATCACTTGATGGTAAGCGATGGCCGACGCCCATAGACACCTGCAACAGCAGTAGATTCACAAGTGCGCTGCCAACCTTTAACCTCCTTCCCCCAATTGGGTCTCCGGTGCCCTCACTCACTCGACGAACCGAACCGCAGGCGCTGCTTCACACCGGTCTTCTGTGAGTCTCTTTCTTTCTTTTGAGTTTGATCTGAATGTAGGACTTTCGACAATTTTCTGCTTTCGAAGTGCCCCATTTTAAAACGTAACTTCTTAACCGGAAGATAATGGATGGTTCTTTGTTTGGACCGGAGTTATACCATAGCCTCACGGAAGACCGACGTGATGCAGAGCCTGTGTTATGTTTCGATGAGTGAGTGAGAGTACCGGAGCCCCATTCGAAGGGAAAGGGGTTAAAAGGTAGGTCAGCGCACTTGTGAATCCATTGGCGTTATGGGTATCTATGGGACATGGTCAATCGTTTATCATTAGGTAATCCGTCTGCTCTTCTGCCACTTATCAGATAAAAAAAATCTAGCTTTACATATGGCACAGGGTCAAAGATTCGCCACCCAGTCGTTAAGATTTTGAGATTATATTTCCAGTCTAGCAGTCTCGTCTAGGGATATGTCAATCAAACCGTGTTATGACTGGTCCCCGGGGGGAAGGGAGCACGGGTACTCTCCCTATTATGACTGAATCGGCTTATAATCCTCGAGGTGAGGCTTCTTTAAACATTTCTATTAGCATAATGACGCGGGGATCAATGATTTATTCAGGAGAATTGCTTTGTAATATTCCTTTTGAAAATCAATGATGGAATATTCAAATTTTGGAGTCTGTTATTATTATTTTTCTTGTTTCAATATTTGAAGTACCTATCTACATAAACGCGCTGGCGATGCTACCGTTACTTAAATATTTGAGGATAGAGAAAATCTGTAGGACTGTTGTTCGGTTCACAGATACACTTTGAAGTAGGTATACAGAGTGTATCTGTGATATAAATACATAATTGTCACAACATCTCATATATTGACTTGACTCCGTACTAAGTAGCACTTATAATACAGATAGACAATAGAGGAAACACAAATAATATTACTTACTTAAATCCGTATTATTACAACCAGACACTTACTTATATAGGTACTGTAACGACAGGAAATTCGTTACTGGCCGTGGATTTGCGGTCCATTATTTGAAAAGCAAGGTAAATGTCAAAGTTTAAAAATTGATTTTATGACTGATATAAAATGGCATGGTAACGAGAGAGTGACTACAGACGCGTATCGGGCGAAGCCCCTCTGTTTGGGAATGTTTTGAAACTATATTTCTTTCTTTACGTATGTTTTCAAGAGACAATAAAATATATTTTATTTCCAGCAAATAAAAGGATCCCGCTACTGTGTTTATTTACATCTTTTACAGTACCTACCTAAGTATTTTTAAGATAATTTTGGGACCTTAACACATAACTCCTTGTTTACTTAGAAAATATAACATTGATTAAATTTGTTCTACTTGGGTATTAATAAATTTCTAAAACGAATAAAGTAAAAGTATTAAGTATACTAATCTGGTAAAAACTTGTAGCAAATTAAGAAAGACTAATAGAAAGTATGTTTAATAGAAAGTCGGACGTAAGAACAACTTAACAGTGGTTGTTACGCCGACAACTTTTTCAGTTAGCTACTACTCAGTTTTGTTAATGAAAAAGTATTTAAAGTATTAAAAGGTGGGCATTTCCAATTTGTGGACATGAATTTATGTTTTAAATTTACCGTCCGAAATGGAAGTACAGTCAGCAGCTGATATACCTGAGCGAGGAAGGTGTCCAAGAAAACTGTTACCCCTTATATTTAACATAGTTTAAGTTTTCTTTGTTTTAAAACTGATGCGGTCACTTTTAATTGTCACGAATATGAAAGCATTATTTTTAAACCATGACTAACTTTTGTCTCATTTTCGTAAAAAGGGGGTAAAACTTCCATCGTCACAAAATATTTACGTTTAATTTGTCATTTTTAGATACGAATAGCAGGATTACAACCGGTCTCTCAGTAAAATAGGAAGGGGGACGTTGGACAACATTTTTTCTATGGAAAAATTACAATCAACAGTTTAAATTACAGTTAAGACATCAGTGACTCGTCAAGCGCTGTCAAGTGAATAGGCACTTTTTAAAAGAGTCAAAATGTTTTTGAATGTTTAAACGTTAACTTCAGTTTGATACCTGAAGTGTGTAGTGATTTCTTTCGCTGACTGTACCTTCATTTTAATCACGCGAATGCCGAAATTAATTAAAAAGCTGAAGGAAAATAAACCGAGGGCCGGTGTTTACGCGGTTCCATTGAAATTACGTTCTTGAAACAAATTGCCTTTAACATAGCGATAGTCTTTTACTGTTCATCTTATCAGCGTATAATTCCCGGTTGCATCCAAAACTGTCGCTTTGGAGCCTGGGGTATGTTTAGACATTTGATTGAGAGAGTCTGGTAATTACAATAAAGTGACATACGTCTGACCTTCGCAAACAGGAAAACCTGAATCATGGTTGTTACTGACTACTATCGATCCTCCATGGTCGATCCTACACTACATAGTTGTTCCAGAAATTTAAAACAAAATTAAAATCATCAGGTGATCCGCCTGTTCGTCTGCTACCTATACCATAAAAAAAAATATACTGTGTAATGTTGCAAAACAGCTAACTTCAAGTAATCAAATCCTACGACGTACAACTTGGAAATTCTTAACTAAATTCTTGGTAGGTACATCTTATAATAGTCATAGAGAAATTCCTACGGTCGAATTGTATCACTTTCTGCCATTATATATTCTATTTTCAGCCATCCTCGAGATATCAAATGTGCGAGAAATTCCAGCTTTGAATTTCAAGTCGCTTTAACACATTCCGAGATCCTATTTGATTTCGCCAAGTGTACCTACGGTTATAGTTAATTGAATCAGTAGCTCTGTATTGTGTTATCTACGTGTCGGACAAATACCGCCGCTTCAGCATACGTTCGGAGTGTGTATAATACCGGTTTTGCAATTTTAGCGACGAAAACCGCGAATCTGTAAGCTTGGGCTTATGCAGATGAGGTACCAAAGGCAGCCAGTGGTGGGTATGGCACGCCATTTCCTCATGGTGCTAACTCAATGTATGTATTGTATGATTTTGTGGTGGTGGCAGACGGATCACCTGATGGTAAGCGATTACCGCCGGCCATAGACACCTGCAACATCAATAGTCACAAGTGCGCTGCCAACCTTTAAACCCCTTCCCCCCAAATGGGCCTCCGGTACCCTCACTCACTCGGCGAAACACAGTGCAGGCGCTGTTTCACGCCGCGCCGGATATATACAGGGCGTCCCACCACGGTCATGCCACATGGAGGAAAATATTATAGGTAGATGGAACATTTTACTAAAAGAAAACATTATTTTAATTTCAAAAACAATTTGAACTGCATTCATAGATTTTTAAATAATTACACAGTTGAACCGGAAATCAAACCCGCTACACGAGGAAAAAGTCTCTTCCTGTAGTTTTATCTCACTTATCAGAAGGCTTCATCATACGGAGTATTTATTACTAAATGGCTACACGCAGCTGGAAGTGCTTACTTTGATTCAAACATGCAACACCAGTGATAAAGCGCTGCCAGTGTGTACCTAAACACCTTCAGT
Organism: Cnaphalocrocis medinalis; assembly: GCA_014851415.1. Lineage (NCBI taxonomy): Eukaryota > Metazoa > Arthropoda > Insecta > Lepidoptera > Crambidae > Cnaphalocrocis > Cnaphalocrocis medinalis. The sequence continues at coordinate 4,941,394 of CM026285.1, read as the reverse complement.
ATCCTCACATTATATGGGTTGCATTTCTCTATCACTGTATGGCCATACAAAATGTAAGAAACATCATATTACCTTCTAATCGCTAAGTCACACCTCCAGGAGGTGGCTCGTTTGCTCGGTTCGTGGCTCTATTGTAAATTGTTAACGGGCTCACCGCACGGGGCGGAACATTAATGGGGCTCGCGTTTAATGGTACGCCTGATCATCAGTCTCTGCGCAGTGAACCAGGCTTATATACAGAACGGGACTCAAAAACAAATTAGAAAAAAAGTAATAAAACTAAAACCCAACTACGACAAAAAACGACGCTGAAAAAGTATAAAACATGCCTTTGTTGTCAATTTACAATAATGTCATATAATACTATTCTGAAGTATGCAATATTCACTATGTAGAGATACATTTTCATGTTTGGAAAACCGCAGTCATACGTTGTCAAAGTGCTACGGTAGGTAGGTATAGAACGTGTGACTACGCCTCTAGGTTAGAGGTTCATGACGGGATTTCAAGTTAGTTTTTCATATATTACGTTAAAATTACCTGCGCTTTGCGTACTTGTTACCTCGATTGTGCTCAAAAGTGCTAAATTTAAAACTAGTAAACAAAAATAGTGCTAGATTTAGCACTAAAGGTGTCAAGTTGACAACACTAGTTTAAAGGCAAAAACGCCGTATTTTCATTTTAGAGTCATAAAACGCTATAAACATTGCGAGAAAACTTGCACTTTAGTTAATAGCGGACTTTTGTGCTAAATAGCGAGGAAAACCCTAAAGTTGGAAACTTCAAGAGAGTTAAAGTGGACATTCGTTCGGACATAATAGTCACGAAGCTCGCTTTGCATGGGATTTAGAAGGGGCTTCCCCATAGTGCAGTTTGCGGAATGACCTGGTGAATGTGTTTACTGTTTTTCTAAGGGGCGAATGCGCAGCATACTTTTTCTCAACTGACAGTTTTATTAATTACAGTTAATTTGAAGTGCGGCAGTAAAACTATTTCTACAGCTACCCTTGACTTAATAATATGATATTAAAACGTTATTTAAGACATTATAAAAATTAATTACATATTTTTTTTACATTGTATCACCGGTTCTACCACCAAGCGGGGTACGATGCTAACTTGTTAACCCTGTTTTAACCCCCCTTGGGCCTCCACCCTCACACAGCCTTCTTCACTCACACACTTATCACAGGGAGCTTATGATAGAATCACACGCAAAAAAATTACAGAATTGACGACGTGCATTGCCCGGCTTCGAATCTTCGTCTTCCTGTTAAGAAAGCGCGCGTTCATATTACTATATCCACTGTACTACCATTGCTTCGGATTATTAAATAAATTGCCATCATGGCATTCCCCATACACCACATGACTCGCGTCGAAGGGCTGAAGCTGCGGCTCAACAAATAGACGGAATACGCCAGCCTTCATTACGAAGCAAGAATTTTAATAACACGTAGTAAATATGTGTGCAGTGAAAAGCAAAGCAGTGAGGTAAGTAATACCGTCCTACTGGCGTTGGCTATAGCGGTTACTATCAGTCCAATGCGCAGGGCTAGTGGGCAAACAAATGTATACGCATACACAAGTGCACGTTTTATTCCTTTACATTTTCCAATTGAGAAAATGTTGTACAACGCTCCCTCTCAACGCCACAAAAGAGGCTTTCTGATCATTATCCAGTAGGAATACTTATAGTAAAGTATCAGCCTTTATATTGTCCCACTGCAGGGCGAAGGCCTCCATCAAAGAAATCAAATTATCACTACTATGATGGGATTAGGCTTAATCACCCACGCTTGCCTTATTATTATTATATATTGGTGATCACAAACCCGAGCTATGTTCGAAAAATTCGAAACATACTTTTTCTCGACCCAGGAATTACTTAAACCACTAGACCAAACGGGGGGCGTTAGGAGTATAGTAATACTGATTATTGTTTCGTCAATAAATGTTTGTGTCTTCAATAATAATTAATAAGAAATATTATGTACTGTGGTATGCGTACACGGAGGCGAGGCGTGGCTAGCGAACCGAACTCGAGTCAAGATGTTAATGCAAAGATTAGCGCGCTCGTTGCCGCCCGGGCCTGGCGGGGACACGCGCTGACTAAATGTCTCTTATTAATGGCACAAAATATGAGATAAAATATAAATATAACCACTACCGTGGAAGAGCCACGGACCAGTAAGATCGGTGTAAAGCAGCTCCTGCGCTGTGTTCTAAAGCCCAATCAGGGGAGAAAAAGGAAAAAGATTACTATGTATCATACCTATCTCTTTTCCTCACTTTTGAATACAAGTACTTTGCAACTTGTGTTTTAACTTCTATATTGAAACACAAATCGGCTGCAATAATTAGAGAGATGCGCAATAATAATTCAAATGCTTTGCGAGTAGGTATAGATTAAAATACTTGGTTCGAAATTCTAGAAGTAAATTCAAGTGATAATAGTACTTACCGTAATAGAATGGTTGGGATCTCGATGTGGTAAGCCAATGAGATGCTTACCGATTTGATAGGGTTTTTGAAAATAAGCCTATTGGAAATCCTTTTAAGGGTAAGCGATTCCCCTCCTTGCTTGTCTCCCGGTCCAGCTCTTATAGGCGGACAAGATCTTTTTCAAATTGAATAAAATATTCACTGTCGTGAAATTGTTCAAAAGCGCCACGAACGATGTAGGCACTTGTCGCGTCGCTGTTAATATTTTAAACAGCTATTCAGGCAAAGTGGCTGGGTTCCAAACGCACCGGTTTAGGAATGCTCTTTGAGGCTAGGCCTAGCCTGGCACCCGCGTGCCCCAGACCACATCATCTGTCTGTGAGATTATGTCGCGTTTGTGATGTGGGCTTTATACATACTTGTAATTTATTAGGACTTTGGGATAACGTAATTAAATATCACAATTATCTACATTTTTGCGCCACTCTTCTGTTAATATAATTGTTTTATTTGCGTTTTCATTTACAATATTTTCTTAGCGGACGATGAGGTAATGCAGTTTCCCAATTGTCGTACTTGTGATATTTGTCGATAATAGGACATCGCAAAAATATAGTTTGTATTTTTAGTTTTCGTGTCATATCCACCATATTGAAATTGAAAATCACGAGAATTGAGTTCCAGGTTTTATACTTCCGCAAACATTGTAGAGTAATCGATTCACTAGTCTTAGCCGAATTGCACCTAAGACTCTTAGGTGCGATTCAACCAATCCTTATCGACCGTAAATCTAATGGTATTGGAGTATGTAAGAAGGCTGTTTTATTCCTTAAGAACCAGCATTATACCATTGGTTTACTTATTATAATGGTGATCTGCTGACGTGTCCACTGTATGGGCGCACATTTAGCACTAAGATTAGTTATGCCAATCACTGGAAAGCACACCAGAGGGCAAGAATACCTTAGTCCTCAAACTTAGATTTCTTGATGTAAACAGTGGTCGCTGTAGCCAAAATCGGCTGAGAAAGCATAATCATCATCATCATTATCCTATGGATGAAGGTTGGTCTAATCTGGCTTTAGAATTAAAAATTTCAAAAACATATAAATTAAAAGAAACGTCGTACCTATCTCTATAAATAGATATTTAGGTAAAATACCTGGCCTGAACGCAGAGGCCTCAGGAATCCACTTTGACGCTAATCTAGCCTGTACGCCTACACTAAGGCCTACACCGACCGCCTCATTCGTCTCGGTGGGCCTGTGGTCGTAGGCTCGCGACCGTGTTTGTATAGCCATTCTAATGTAACAAGACGGATTAATTAATTGCTGCCATTTTAATTTTTAACTATTTACTAATGTAAGTGCAAAAAAGACTATTGAAACGATAAATTGTATCAATAACTCAGTCGATCAAAAAAGAGTTAAGTAGTACATGGTGTATCTGTGCACATTTACATCCTCTTTAACTGCGTATTCTAACAAACATTCTATGACTTTTGAAAATTTGCATAAAATAATTTCATTTCTCCTATACAAAGTTGGTCACGTGACTTGGTCATTTTATATGTCTTGTCGAAAAAAATTTCGATGAAATTCGAAAAGTAATTGAACAAATGTTGTTCAGAAGTAGTTGATAAAACACGCTGGTTAAAAGGATATAAATGTTTGCAGATACACTCTGTATATCAAAAGACTACATAACTCACTCGTGAGTTACACAATTCCAATATTTTTTTAGGCCACTGCCTTATTGCGTAGCACAAGAGAGCAAAAGCTGCCAGCGATACTTCCGTCTCTAAAGTGGCATTCTACATTAACCCTGTGCTTGATGCGGCGGTTTCACTGGGACACTTTCCGAAAGGTTTACGAGCCAAAAGCCAGCCTAATTTTAAGGTTAAATAGCTTTGGGGGGGACCTTTGCCTAGCAGTTGGCCTGTAAAAGTGATTGGTATTTCTTACCCAGCTTCAGTAAAAAAAGGAAAAAAGATTTATGACTTTACCAGTATTTTTTTACTTACTTACACTGATGAACAACATTGTCATAAAACTGAAAAACCACGTGAATTTTATAAAACTCAATTATTAAAGGCGATTTCAACCCTAAAAAATACGCGTTCGAGGTCACAAATTATTCATTGAGCATCATAAATAAGTTTGTCAAAAATCAAAACTGTCTGATTTTACGCATACTGAAAACTTTAATTTTAACTAAATATAATTAAACTAGTGGTAAATCCATCCACGAAAAAGTACGGGACCTAACTCGTAAGTTTGACTCGCACTCGGTTATCCAGCAAACGCTCTCAGAGATAGACGCTTATTTCTCGGTGTGATTCAAAAACAGATTTCATTTGGACAAAAATGTTTTCACTAAAATGTTTCTGTGATTTATGCGGTAAATCAAATAATAAATCAAATCTGCTCGTAGAATATCAAGTTTTGTAAACGTGTTGTGCCTAGTAAAATATTTACTAGTTTTACGCGGATTAAATATTAAGGTACCACATGATGTACCGAAAAATTATTTAACACCTTATTTCTGCATTCATGAAAGCAATAAACACTTTGGGTTTGGGTTAGGTTGGTTTATTTAGAGTCAAAAGGTGTCGCTGGGCGTCGATTACATCGCGCAAGTGTTTTATGTTTTCGATTTTCCTCTAAGCCTAGTTGTCAATAGACAGGTACTACCTTTAATAAATAATACCTATAGATAGAAAAAGAGTATTCACGTATAATCAACGTGAAAGTTCAAATCGTAAAGTAAAACCTTATTCTAGAAGTAAAACCTTGTTACTTTCTTCTACTAAATTTTTTTGGAAGTAATTACTCAATATTTTTTCGTGTGTCTGTCTGTATTGTTTTTATTATCTACGAGTCAAATATTTGCAATAAAAAACTAAGCAGGTACCGAGAAGGGCGTCAGCAAACTTAGTACAACAAATTAATCTTAATTAGTGGATTTATATCACCATTCATTACTCCACTAATAGACTTTATGAAGCGAACTAAACCCGCCATTTCAACCAGGCTTTTCATTTATTACATTTTGCTCACTAAATCGCAATAACAGTTGGCCGGGAACTCATAAACACATAAATTAGTTTATTTAATTAGTTCAACGCTTCCTGGGAAAGCAAGTTAAGCTATTAAGAGGGATACGCCAGATAGAGAAATCCTACAGAATACCTACTAAAAGTAAAGAAAAACAATGTTTCGTCGCATACCGATGCCTTCTCCAAAACAATTGAAATACTTTTTGTACCAAATAATTAAATAAGAGTTTTTCTGTGTCCATGTTTTGTTTTTTTTTAATGTAGTCACATTTGTTTTTTTGAACGTTAGAAACAGCGGAAAATCTGGCCGCGATTTGCAAGTTTTAAACAGTTCGTATTTAATTTTTATAGTAAATCTATACTAATTATGAAGAACTACATTTTATTGACATCGACAAACCTCACCATCATGATCACGTGAGCCGTTTGCTCGTTTGTTCGCTATAATGTACAAAACCTTATATACAAATCGAAAAGGCGAATCACTAGCGCGATGTAATCGACACCCAACGCCATTTATTGATACAAAATGGAACTAATGTCTTGAAGAGTGGGCTACTAGTTATTAAAAAAAACAAGAAATCGTAGAGACATGCTTAAACTAGCCACAGATACTCAAGGAAAAAAATATTACTAACCGGCCGGACACTCAACCAAAAAGTCTAACCCTGTCCGGCTTTATCCGGACGCCTGGCAAACCTAAGTAGTATTAGATAGATAGATATTCTTTATTGCACAGAAATAGAATACATGATATTAATGTAGCTTGCTTAATTAGCTGTTTACACTTTTTACTAAACAGCGCCATTCATTTAGCGGATTTAATCATATTTTGTGCTTTGATCAAACACCTAGGCGGATGATTTGGATGTATTACGTTTTATTACTTGCCTAGCCTGTTCATTTAATGTAACAACCGTCATACAAAATAGCCTGGAATAACTACGTACATGATATACCTTTTACATTATGCGGCAATCTTGGCAAGATGTCTCGAAAATAAAGTTGTATGTCCTGAAATATGTACGTACGTTACATTTACCTTAACGATGTCTGCTTTTTGGTGCTTGTAGAGACCTAAGTTGTATATTCAAAGAAATTTTCCGGGAGTAATTTGCCTCGTTTCAGAGGACATAAAATAATATTACGAGTAGTATGAAGATAACGTCGTTGACTTTATAACCCGGGCTATCTCTGTAGAAATCGTCACTCTGAACAGCCGTTGGTAACACACAATTTGTACTTTTTAAGTGATAGGTGGCAGACGACCAGACGTATCAGGCACCGGAGGCCCAATTGGGGAGAAAGGGGGTTAAAGGTTCAGCAGCGCACTTGTGACTGTACTGGTATTGCAGGTGTCTATGGCCATTGCTTAACATCAGGTGATTAAGTCTGCTCGTCTGCCACCTATGACATATAAAACCCCTTTTCCCTCCAATTGGGCCTCTGATACTTTCACTCAGTCGTCGAAATACGAAAGAGCGGCGTTAAGTAGGGTATGGCAAGATTAACAATTTCATCAGGTTAATATGAGTTAATTCATCTTAAATAACGATTATTCTACACTTGATTACTGTATATGTGTACTGTGTGACATGATTAGTTTGTAGAGATAAATAGATAATTATGTGTATGTTATAAGTACTCGAGGCTGTACCAATCTTCTCTTCAAATATTTATAGATGTTCAAATGATATTTACCCAGTAACTAACAGTTGCAAACAGCTTCTCTTCGCCGCGGCAGAAATTTAGATTAAACGCGTTATTGGTTAAATCAAACAGTGTTAGTGAAAATAATTATAATATGACCACAGTAGAAACAAAGCCAGGCGTATGATGAAAAAAAAACTCAATACTCAATCGTTTATTGCAAAACCAAAGAAAATAAAAGGTTGGCAGCGCACTTGTAATTCCACTGGTGTTGCAAGTGTCCATGGGCGGCGGCAATTGCTTACCATCAGGTGATCCGCCTGCTCGCCTGCTACCTATCACATAAAAAAAAACATAATTATCCTCCTAAGACCTCATCTTCACTAAACATCAGGTGTAATCAAACGCTTGTTTGTCGCAACCAACAAAATGACCTCACTCCACCTGATTGCGGCCGTGAGATCCAAATATGAGGTTGACAGGCACAAAAGAACAGTAGAATTTTGCGCGAATTGCGTGAAATATTTTGTAAGACTTTTTGTGAGTATCAGAATTAATTACGGAGCAGATAAAAACCACGATAGTAGTTTTTCTATCGATACTAAAAAATATATCAACAGTATTACATACCTGGTGCTACTTAAACTATTTAAAACCGCAAAAAACAGTTTTGTGGCAACAACACAACCAGACCAAGCTACACGAATTTCTCGTCTAGTACAGACCACCTCAAAGAGAACTTGAGCAGAGCCACTCACTACCTTTGTCCACACTGTGGGGTTGAGTTAGCATTCAGCACTAACTAGTCCAGTGTCAGATTTCAACGATCAAGATTAATTATCGGCGTATAAACACAAATACTTTCATTTGAAATCGCACGCACATAATTATAACCGCCCGTAAAGTCCATTGAGTGAGGGTACCGGTGGCCCGATTGGGGGAAAAGGGATCAAAGGTTGGCAGCGCACTGGTGGCTCTACTGGTGTTGCAGGTGTCTATGGGCGGCGGCAATCGCTGACTATCAGGTGATCCTGTCTGCTCGTCTGGCACCTACCACATAAAAAACCAAGCTCAAGTTTTATTGCTATATTTTACCCACATATGTGCCCTATAATCATAAATATTGTTATTATTGATAATAACATCTGCTACAACTTGGTACTTATATTCTGTTTTAGGAAAAGGCACAGTACCTAGTAGCACAGTATAACAAGCTTTCTGTACGGACACAATAAGGAAAGTGTGTTATATTGGGATGTCGGCAGCTAATGACGAAATTCATACATACTTCTTTTATTTATAATAAAAATGTACGCTTAGTAGGTTATGTAGGTACACTTATACAAGTTCAATATTAGAGAAGTAAATGCATATTATAATGAGCTCTTGTGCTAATACACTGCACGTGTTTAAACAGCTGCCGCGGGTCACGTCGGGATGGTCCATAGAAAGCGGACGTGACTATTGATCTGTAATTTGGACCTATTATTTGATCTATCTTGGAAATAGATAAGAGATAGACACATACTTTTTATTGGTCAATGTATAAAATTTTAAAATATGATTATAATATATTACAATAACACTCTCATCATCACATTTGCTTGTATGCCACCTATCACATAAAAACAATGATTTAGTTCTTGGCGCGTCGCGTAAGGTAAGTGACCAGCTGATAGTTTGTCTCCCTGTCAGGTACATTACTCACAATATGGTATAGACAGCCACAGCCACACATCAGGTTATCACAACCTGTCAAATTTCCTCAATTGATATTCAACCTAATATGTTTGATAGTAAGATCAGAATCGATTGAAGAAATTTTACAGTTTTGTATACTTTGATGTGTGGCTGTACGTACCTATTCCCCAGAACTAACACAATAATATTTTTTACTTCAAATCCTCAATTTCGCGCTCTATGAAATTTTCTCTTGCAGTATGGTCGTGGTTGAAATATCAAAATATCGTAAGGAAACAAATTGCTCTGCAATCTAAACTGAACAAAGAACAGTTTACTGTGAAAAATGGCGGCAGTTGTTGGTGAAGAAAGTTTCGTATTGTGCTGCGAGGTCGGTTAGATTGGTTTCTCTGCTGTGGATTGTTTTGAGTTGCAAAAGAAAGGCTTACCGGTGTTAAGCTGAGTGACGGCGCGCGGCAACGTGACCATAAAAAGCGCGGGAACAGTTTTTTTTTATATTGGCTCACCTGAGCCTGATGATAAGCAAGAGGAGAGCCCACGTTGCAGTCAAAACGGACCGAATGTGACCGATAAAACTTCACTCATATGTCATAAGCATCTATAGACCTAGGATGCAGCTTTTTGCTAAAAGACCGTGAGAAAGAAGAGTGAAGAAACTGTTGATTCCAATATAAATATAACAACTATGTAGCACAGTTATGACAATAAAATATTATCCTATCTTATCTCATCTAGGTCATCTTAAGGGCACTGCTTATGTCAAAAAAGAGACGTTACAAATGAAAGTGACAGCATCAGTTTTAAACTAAAACTAACTTTAGACCACGTTTTGTAATAAGGGGGAATAATTTGTATATCCTTTGAAACGTTGCCGCGTTGCCGGGGCAACGAGGCCACGCTCCATGCTTTCTGAGCGGCTCAAAAGCGTGTCTGCTCAAAATACGCCCAACGCTAAATTATTCTGTACATTTAATATTATTTGGAGCCACTTAGACGAAATTGGATTTGAAAAATTATAATTTGATGGTCTTTTATCGAGTTCATAAAATTGATTTGATGGTTGGGGACGCAAATTTATGAAAAACATCGCTCTTCGTAGTTGTATCTATAAATTTATTTATTACTAAACTTTGTCTTTTTTACGTTAGTAGCGCAGTTGTGACTCTACTGGTGTTTCCAATCGCTTTCCATCAGGTGATCCGTCAACACGTCTGCCATCTTTAAATTAAAAAAAATTAATGTAGAATACAGCGCTCTCTCACAACCTACGAAGCTACGAACAATTCGTTAGAAGGACACTATAATTATATGGTATCGTAAAAGGAAATTAAGTTACACGGCCAACTGGCACCACTAGTTACTGACTATTGCATGCGTTAATGCGACCGCTAGCCGCAACGCTGAGCAGTTAAACACTGGCAGCTAGTGCCGTCGCCGAGGCCTATCGATAGTCCCAGCTCATTTCAGCGTGTAATTTACTAAAGTGCAACTCGATGAATCTTTAAACGACTGTTAATCCACGGGTATAAGTCTGTCATTCCATAGGAATCAAAGCGTTGGATTAATCCCCGAATGAAAATTGTCGAATCGTGCCTAAGTATTAGGTATACCTCTACAGTGTAAGTTAATATTGATAGATAATAAAATAATTATTGTAACCATATAGAAACTATGGATAGCATCAGAACAAAAAATATCGATTGATTTGATGGTTTCGATCTTATTGTCAGATTACGCTAAAGAATCACCTTTAATAGCGCAATATTTTTGAAAGGAATGAAATAAAGTCAGCTATAAGGAACGCGTACTTTTCATGATTAAAAACGAGATACTCAATACTCAATATCTTTATTGCATATCTAGATTGATAAGTTGTGGGGAGAATGACTTGACTGAAAAGGTGGTGAGTGATTCGAAGGTGGATGGAGGATGGCAGGGACGAATGGAAGAAGAAGACAGAATGTGCCGACCCAAGATAACAAGAACAAGAGCAGAATAATGTTGATGTGTTTCACTATCGATAGCAAATGAGAACATTTTCGTCGATAATATGACTACGACAATATTTCGAGGGCACCCATCGTTGTCGTTATCTGTAGCTGTCGCAACAACACTACCGGCGGTACATTAGCATTTAGTATGCACAGGTCGCTCGGCGAATAGAGGCTCAAAGGGGACTACGTTTTACATATTGTACTCGACTGCTTCGGTGGCGCAGTGGCTGGTGGGTCCGCTTTAATCGACGGCTGCGCTTTAGGGCGGCCGAAAATTTGTACCTAGTTTTTCGGTGAAGCAATTCTCTTAGTTGGACCTCAGGGCTGTGGGTACGTGCTTTCAGAGACACGGGGATCCGCGCTTCTGGTAGATGTCAAGCCGTTGGCCCTGCGCCTGATCTCTATCAGGTGGTGTCACGCTGGTGTCCCATCAGAGTTTGAGGAAAGTTATATAAATATGTTATTTTGTGCTGTCAAGTAAGTCGTATCATTTTTAACTCTGATATGGTGTGTCGAGTGTATTATTACGTTAACAAATTGCTTCATCTAAGAGATTCTTACAATCTGTGATTTCGCTAAGAGTGTAGTCTCGGCAGGTCGAGAAATTGCTGTAAGAAACACCAGCATTTTATTTGTTGACTATGTGTGTCCTGCCTTTATTCCATTGTGGGGTATTTATTCTACTCTGTACTAATAGATAGCTGTGTGTTGGGATTTTGCCTTTTCAGGTTAAATAAGATATTAATATAATTTATTACATGGAATAATTCATTAATTAACCTTAAGCCAAATCAAGCTTGTCGGGTCATCAACACATTAAACCTAAACGTTAACTCTTGTCGACGTCAGCTGTGTTTGACTACTCATTATTTTATGTTTTATCGGCGATAAATATTTACGGTCTCATTAATGAAGGTGAAAGCATTATGTCTAGATCTAGCCATAATTTAATGTCTAGACACAGGACTAGTCTGTGTGTCTACTTATGACATTGATTTTATTGTACAAAGGTTCGAAGCAAACATTTATCTCGTAGGTGGAGATGTGGAGACGTACTTAAAAGTAAATCATTATTATCTGGCCAAGTGTATGTCGCGCGCAATGTTTTTTCTTTTTTTGTTTTATAATTTATGAGGATAACTTGGGCAACTTCAAGTGAAAATCAAGTTAAACTACGCATGTTTAAAACTCTCCGTGCATTTATTATGATTTCTTTAGTTTATACTGGATAATAATTCCTTAATCGTTTTTTTTTCCTAACCTTATAAAATAATAAAATAAAAACGTGAAAAAAATACGAAACCTACTAACTCCTGTTTAGAAAAACTCATTTTCTTTTTCACTGCACTAATCGTTGCATTTTCACATATCTATCATTCAGAGTTGGCAGCGTATTTGTGACTCTACTGGTGTTGCAGGTGTCTATGGGCGGCGGCAATCGCTTACCATCTTACGTGATCCGTCTGCTCGTCTGCCACGTATCTCATATAAAAATACTCAATAAATTCTAAGCGCCAAAATCGAGCAATTCATTAGTACAACACTAATAAAGTGACTAAACACCAGATGTCATGATGACAGATAGATATATACCCTCGAATTCATAGTTAATAAGTTTTAATTGTAGTAGGTGGTAGTAGGCACATAATTACATGTGTTTAATTATACATTTGAAGTTTCAGTTCTATTAAGGTAATGAGGTCTATCATACAAGAAGGTGCTCTAACTAATACACCTCAAACGTGGCTCTTTCAGTATCAAACAAATTGTTTTCAAGAAATTTAATAAAACTTCTGAAATACAATATTCTCGTTAAAATAATATTGGTTGAGTTTTGTAAGGGCTCACGTGTCGGTGAGTCGAAGACGAAGTTGCGTCAAAGTTGTAATATTAAACCAACTTTAAGTGAATAACGAGTTGTTCAAGTATATTTTATATACCCAATAAATATTTTAAGAAGCTAACATTCTATTAAGTTAATTAATAAAGGCTTTACCTAGGCTAAAACAATGTTCAGTATTTCGGAAATTCGATTTATGTTTTTTTGATATCTGCCAGCTGTGAAATAGCAAAATTTGAACTAATATTATCTACTTTAGTCCAGTCACATTTGGCTCCCCGCCAATAGATCTTTTAAAGTGATCTCTGGAATGTTTCTGTAGCAGATGGCAATGTGAGAGAATTGCTTTAACGAAATACGATCACGTCGGTGAAGAGCCCGTAAAATGTGCTTAGTTCTTTTCACGCAAAAAAAACAGAATGAACCTGACTACGTTAAACAGTCTCTAAAACAAAATTGTCATACTCGTCACTCACACAATCACGGCAAATGACACCTGGCATGTCAAAATCCGTCAAGCCGTACGGGTTGTGGGGCGTGCGGCGTGCCATATAAATAGACATAGTTACATACCTAGACCTACTCGTAATTGTGCTTGTACTCTGAACAACTCCTTCTTGCGACAGTCGGGTAAAAAGACTCCGTACTAATTTATTTATAACTAGTGGTCCGCTCTCCCTTTGTTTTGGTACATTAAATTGATTCTGTACCAAAAGATGGCGGTGGGCGTCGATTACATGCCACAAGTGTTTCGCTTTGGCTATATGCCTTATCGTGGTTTATGGCATAAATTTACTTCTTTTAATCAATCAATTATTTTTTGTGTATAAGTATAGGTTAAGTTAGGAAACAGTACCTATTCATTCAAAAGTAATAACTATTTAAACAGTTATTTCAATACTGCCTGAATTCAAATCGTAGTTAAATGTTGACTTTGTACTACGAAAAGCGTAATTTTAAATGTAAATTGGTGAATTAACTCTTTGATTTAGGCCTCAGTAGTACATTGCTTATTACAGACCCGGAGTGTCTTATTCAAATAAGCTTTTAATCGCTTTGGGCTTAGACAGGATTCGACGAAACTTTTATCCGAGAATCATGTTTTAGAGCAAAATCCATTTCATGTTTGCCCTAATTTCGGAAACTACTGAACGGATTCGAATAAATATTTTATTGTTGTAGGTATATAACTGTTAAAAATATAGGGTAGGTATAATGTGTTTTGAAAAGAGATTTTATTGACAAACCGAATATCACCCGAGCGGAGTCACAGGCGTCCCTTTAATATAAAGACAACCAAAAACTACCAAACACATTCACCACAGTATAAAGTTTGAATGAGACAACGTAAATCATAACAGTTGAACGGCGACAACAAAAACGTTTGTATTAAATTGAATTGTTATGTTTTATCATGCTATTATCAATGATTTATGGGTCCAATGCATAGACGCGCCCCGTGGAACGCCGCGGAGCAAAACCATGAGCATTCACTAGTTATTTAGTACATATTAGTTTGTGAATTTAGCAAGTCGTTTTTGTTAGTTTAGTATTGAGATGGCGAAACGTAGGAGAAATTTCAATTCTCAATACTCAATATTTATTGCTTTCCATAACGTCAAATGTGGTGGTACTTCTATAATTTATTAGATACACACTTATGGACCCTGTTAGGGCACAACAAAATTTAGAAGAGGAGGATTTATGTAAAGATTTTATGCGTGTTTTTTTTTTATGTGATAGGTAGCAGGCGAGCAGGCGGATCACCTGATGGTAAGCAATTGCCGCCGCCCATGGACACTTGCAACACCAGTGGAGTTACAAGTGTGAGTTTTACACTTCATTATAAACAATAGTTAATCCGCTGTAGCAACTTTTGTACCTACCTCAGGTTGAGCAAATCCGTCAAATGATAACCAGTTTCTATAAATACACTTTTCTTGATGATTTTTTTTTTAATTTTATTTATGTTGGCCGACCTAGGTATTTTTGTAAAAACGTCTTCGGGCTAATGAGTGGAAACAACCTAAAGTAACTATTAATTGTAATTTAACTTGTGTATACTTCAGAAAATACCAAGTGTTATTAAATAAATAATGTATTACAGTTATATTGTGCGTAAGCAAGATAGAAACACGTTTTACTGCGGGTTTACTAATTGACTAAAGTTATCGAGTTCTGCTTTTTAGAATCCAGACACAAAACAATTATTTTGTGCTCCAGTTATGTATCTACATACCTCATTTTATAATATCTTTGATTAAGATCTCAAATCTTTGAACAAAATGAACATGACACTTTAAGACGTTTGTTAGCCTTCGCAGGCTTTGGCTTTGATTTGCAAGAGCTCGTGTCTGAGACTCTTTGTTTCCAGAATGCTTAAGTGTTAATAACACTTAAGCCCGTACTCATTTCAAAATTTTATGATGACTTAGAATGTTATATAATGTATTTTCTTAAGCGCATATATTAAACTCAAAATAAATCCATATCCATACTAATATTATAAATGCGAAAGTAACTCTGTCTGTCTGTCTGTCTGTCTGTCTGTCTGTCTGTCTGTTACTCTTTCACGCCAAAACTACAGAACGGATTTAAATGAAATTTGGTATACAGATGATCTAGACCCTGAGAAAGAACATAGGCTACTTTTTATTGCGAAAAGGGGGTTGTAAGGGGTTAAAAGGGGGGTAAAAACTTTTCCACGCGGACGAAGTCGCGGGCGGCCGCTAGTAATATTATAAAGGCGAAAGTAACTCTGTCTGTCTGTCTGTCTGTCTGCTACGCTTTCACGCCAAAACCACTCGACGGATTTAAATGAAATTTGGTATACAGATAATCTAGGCCCTGAGAAAGGACATAGGCTACTTTTTATTGCGAAAAGGGGGTTGTAAGGGGTTGAAAGGGGGGTAAAAAGTTACTTTTCCACGCGGACGAAGTCGCGGGCGGCCGCTAGTCATATATATTTTTACGTATTTTTTTTTGGAAATTATTCCTTGGTTTTAATTTTTTTATAATGCAGGAAGGCAAACTAGCAAGCGGATCACCCGATGGAAAGTGATCACCGCCGCCCATGGACAGGTATACCAAAAGAAGTGCGAATGTGTTGCCGGCCTATTAGGAAGGTGTAGGGTCGTTTCTCAAAGATTTGAATTCTCGTAACGGTTCGGAAATACCGCTGCAGTTCCTAAGTTTATTCTAAAATGTCTACATCATTTACCTTCCTATATTGTTTTAGGAACATTTCGAAACGTAAGAAGCTGCTCAACAGATAAAAGCGACGTTCGTTAAGAAGAAAATAAATATTTATAAACTATTTTGCAGAATTACTTGAAATTTACATAAAAACCGATCTGACATACTAAAGGGACTTTATTAATAATAACTATTATGATAGCTTCGACAATAGATACTATGCTTATGCTAATAAATAAATAATATACTGAAAAGTTAACAAACATAAGTAGATTCAGACGAGAAAATCCGGCAAGAGCCTCGCAGTACTCTTTTAATCGCCAAAAGGTAAAGGTAAGCTACCAAATATATTCCAGAATTCCTTTAAGTAAACCTAAAAAATCTGCGCCGCATTCTTATAGCAGACTTCCCGAGGTCCCCATCCACATATTTTCCATAGGGCAGATTAAATTAGAATACATAAATCCTCTTCACTGGTGAATCTTGAGTTTCTTCACAACACTTTTAGTAAATGTCACGAAAAATTGCGAGTGTATTTTGAACAAAGTGTTTCGGAGAGAGTAAATAACTCAGTGTTTTTCATGTGGTAAATCGGAGAACAAAGACTCGACTTCTTGAAATAACTATCATTAAAAATAACAGATTTGACATCATAATGTGTCAATTTGGTGGGTAAAGTATAGGCATCTATCAGGCACCTACCACCTTGTAGCTATCGGTGTTGAAACACTGGGTCCCGATGCTCTTTCTTTTTTAGCTTTTTTTTTCAGTTATTGTTTTCATTTGTTTTTCTTGTCGTCCTATAAAAACATGTGTGAATAAAGTTGTGAAATTTATTGATGGCGCCATTGCCGCACATTTATTATAGGTTATAAAATAGTAGCACCATTGGATACAAATCATTGGAATTCCGTTAGTTCTTGACGCATTTTAGAAGAAGAAGTAAATGATAAAAAAAACATTCATTGATTTTTATTCCATAATGTGTTTCCTTGGACGGATTATTACAGTTTCTTTTAACCGATATTTTTACTAGTAGGCAGCTGAAATGTTTGATTCATCATATCTACGGTGTTATATTATTATAAAGTCTTAAACAAAATTGTTAAACCTATATGGTTAAACCAAACCCATAAAACTATTTACTTACGTAGTAGTTATAGATCTATGAATGACTAGTTGTCTTTCCAAAGAAATAAAACTTATTGCAAGCCATTTTATTATTGTCCATCCATCTATTCATAGGCGCGGTCAAAGGTCCGTTTTTCCTAATTTCCTGAAGAATGAGATATTTTCCGGGTAGTGGTCTGTCACCTCTCGACTCGAGCTATTCTCACATAAGATACGTTGATCTTTTGCCCCGTCGCACAGCGATAGAGGGAAAACCGTTTTTGCTTTTATGATTTTTGTAAGGACGTCTTCCATTTTTGAGAAGGGCGGAAATGTATTTATATCGGCAGGGACGCGCGGGTCACGCCGGTAAGTTTATTCCTGCATATGACGTGGAGCGCAAGGCTTTCCTCGTCGCGACCCATTCGCGATCTGAATTGATCGCTTGAGTATTCGTCAATACGCATTTTGACCTTTGGCTTGCTAAGTAAAATATCAAGTATCTCTAATCAAATATGAGATGAGCAATGAAAATAATCTTTATTTGGATAGACTTACATACAGTACTAAAAAATCGTAATACTACATATCTATAAATATTTAAAACTATTTATTTTCAAATATGTATAAGTTCTGGGCCTGTCCCGTTGACGGTGTCCATCAATCGGCCGCCTTTGGGCCAGAAAAAGATGGTGTGACGATTTCTATTATGCCCAAGATTGGCAAGCAAGGGCGTGGGACTGGTATCTATGGAGGAACTTGCGGGAGGCCTTTGCCTAGCAGAGTGGGACTCTATAGGCTAATTTATTATTATGTATAAGTTACATGCAATTATACTTAATGTCGATACACTAAAATATAATAGACGTTATGTGATTCGAAAAGTTGATTCTGACGAGAAGATCCGACAAGAAACTCACTAGTTAGGTACCCTATTTAATCACCAAAACTTTGATTAAAATGATTTTTTGTCCTCATACCACCTCCTACTGTCCAATACACAAATGAAAAAAATAAAAAGCTACAAATAAGATAAACTGGAGCAGACTGGTCTCCAAAGATGGTACCGGTTCATAATCTCTTGCTTAGGCCACTAAACTTAGGTTCTCTTAAAATTGATACGCCATAATCTATCTACCTACATGAGCAGACACTGAACACCGAGAAAATACCCTTCTTGCCAACTGAGCTACGCTATCATAACATTAGCAATGTAAACTTTACTCCAATAATGGATGTGACATCGGTATTAAGACAACACGAAATCCCTTTTGTCTCCCGATGTTCAATACAAGGTTTAGTATCAGCGTTATTACAGAGAGCGTGCGCCTTCTGTAGGCTGCGTCTAGACGTAAGTAAAATTATTGGAAAACAACATATTTTAAGAAAAATGTGAAAAATCTGCGTGTAAAAGCAGTCCATTATTGTGTGTGTATATTATGTAGAATCGTTCATGATTGTGACTCTCTCTTTTAGGGAAAACTATCTGCTATTCCACTAAATTGGATAAAGAAATCACCTAAACCTTAAATCCTTAAGAATCTAAGAGATTCTTTCTTATGATTCTCTGAAGTGAATACTTTCATTTCTCTTTTCTTTTGACTCGTATTTAACTTAGGTCCTCCTTAACATAAATAAAAAAGCAGTCAACAGCGAGTTGGACCCTCCCATGAAAGGTTCCGTAGCGGCAAGTACTTAACATTTATTTTCATAATTGAGTTAACTTAAGGAAAATTTTGGGTTACGACTTATCACGTATTTAAAAGAACTACAAACTACATTTCGTTCGAACCCATTTTCGTTTGTAATTTTTATGACCATAATAGGTTAGGTACATTACAGGTTATATATTTTTTTTATCATTATCTTATAGGGAATAGGGAAACCCCCAAAATGTATGTTTTTCTATTTCTGTATGAACTATACAGCTGCTTACCAAGTTTCAACAATATAGCTCTTATATAAGTATATTAGTTTCGGAAAAAAAAACTGTGACATACCGATGGATGGACAGATAGAGATGATGAATCTATAAGGGTTCCATTTTTTACAGAACCCTAAAAACCATTATCTTTTAGGTAAGTATAGTTTTAAATTTAAAACTTGGCACTCGAGTCCGACTCCGTTTTGTCCAGTTCATATCCCCATTTACACTGTGGTCATATTTCATCGGCGTAACTCGAGCTTCGGAACCTGGCGCCAGGCGAAACATGCCTTATATTCTAATGAATGCGTGATTCATGCAGATCCCGCTGTTCGCGTGGAGGCGCCTGCGTCGGCTTACAAATGTGTTGCCAGGCCTTAAATTCGAAAAGCCGGACAATTTGTTGGTGCCAGGTTTGATGGTATTTGTTTGAATGATAGAATTTAGTTAAGATTAAATAAACTGTATTAAAGTTCTATATGTTAGATGTTAAATTAGTGTTAATGTTGATGAGTGCGCTCGATTGTACCAACGGCGAAATATACACTAAGGGTTAAAGTGTAGTACGACGCGCGACGACAATTGAACCCGTTTAGCCGTACATATGGGTAGTAATGATAATTAAGTGATCTTTTACCTACCCTGCCTTAAGTAGGGCCCTTACTTAATTAGACCAGTGGATATGCTCACTTAAAGCAAAGCGTTTTAAGGGGTATGGAATTTAAACATTGTATTTACAATATATTTATCCCATAAATTACTTTAAAAAAATCACAGCACGAAAGTAAAAAAACAGTATCAAATAGATTATTTTGTGTCCACTAAAGAGGGGCAAAAAGTTCCCAATATATTTTGAAAAGCCTTTTTTTTTAAGCCGGGCAGTCCGGCCGGACTCCGTCGTATTTGGCCGAACATGCGAATAAACCGCCTAACTTTGGCCGGCGTTACCGAGCGCCTGGTAACACTGGACCTTCGCCAGCGAATTAGGAGGTAAACCGTGTTTAAAAGCAGGATTAGTGGATAAGGCATCCGGTTTGTGTTAGTATATTTGTACAAGTACCTATACGTTTGTTTGTAACTATTGATTAGTTACACGCCCAAACTATTTCGTTTTCTTGGGATGAAAAAAATTTTTTCGTATCTGTAAAAGTAATAGTTACAATTCATAAAAAATAAAGTATGTACCAGTATGTAAGTAGGTACTGTCCCACAGGCAACGGCCTCCATCATAGAAATCAAGTCATCACTACTATAATGAGATTAGATTTTGAATTAATAAAAAATAAATAAAAAATGAAATCACCTCAACTTGGGGATACCTATTATGAGTTAAGTACAATGTGAGAGGGACTTATTGGTCCACGGTGCTTATTTAGGGGACAGCTGTGAGGTGATATTCAATTGGAGAAGGGACTCTTTGGACCACGGTACCCATTTTAGACACCTCTCCTCTAACTCAGTCTCTGTTCAGTCCAGTCAACTCAGTTCAGACCGGGTGTTAATAATATAAATTAAGTAAATTTATGATACCTTCGTTAAAGATAAGTAGGTACCCATAATACAAATGAAAAGCGACGACCGTGGGGCCAGGTGGATAATTGGAACATTAAATATTAATCGTGATAAATATCGAAATATTTTTCGAGCAGCAGAAATGTCGATAGCAGATGTTCCATATTTTGGAGTTAAAATTTAACAAAAACCCTTTCATATTAATGGATGACTCTGCACTCTGTTAAGCGAATGAATTGAATTTGAGGGCTTGCAATGAAACCGTTGAACAAACGAGAATATTTTGTTCGTTACGGAACGGTTTCATTGTAGGCCTAAACATGTGAATAAGTGCCTGTAACATCCATAAAAAGCATACAGATTTGAAAAACATACTATTGGTACACTCTGGTTCGTCCAAGACCCCCATATGAAAAGTGCGTTCTTATGTACTAAGCTACCATCGCTCCATTTAATAACAAATATGACAAAAGGCTTCTTATATTAGGTCCGTTGTTAATTAGCTTAGGCAAAATCTTCATGTAATGAGCAAACGGTACCGAACCTTTTCCACGTAAGAAATTATGATAAATTATGTTGATATTAGCCCGTAAATAACCATCATTAGCCCTTACGTCTATTACTAATGATTTACGTCTCGCTATGAGAGCATCCCCGTAGGGACTCTAGAATGTTCCACCACAGTATAAGCTAAAATAAGAGAACCATAATTAATTAATAAGTAATAAGTGTGCATAACTTTTTTAAAGCTTCTAAACCTACGATGCCAGATAGAGTAGAAGAGAAAATATAAATATTTTTAATTTTTTTGCCAAACAGGTGACCCTCAGCATAATGCCAAGACATAGATAATGCCGCGGCGCTGGTTTTCAGGGGCACCTGTTCGAAGACAGTAGCTCATAAGAGCTACATTTAGGATCTTTACATAAAATCCTAAATATAGATAGAATCTTCATAAAATAAGGTCCAAAATATAAATAAAGCATCTCAAAAATATTTTTACGTTTCATTTGACGAATACTTGGACTTAAAAATTATCTAACATATTTTTTACTTTGTTGGAAGTTATAAGGAAAAAAAGTCGGGGGAATCTTTCCTTTTAAGTCCATACCAAAGTTATGGAAATAAACAATTATAATTTCCCTATACACTTGAAAAGTGTTCGAGATACCACATTTATGTACTGTACCCCATTTAATATCAAATAAATGATTGAGTTTGATTGTGTTTTTTTTTTGCTTTTTGAGACTGGACACAATAGATCAAACTGGTCACAGTGATACTGGTCTGAATAGGACCTGCATAACGGTTCACTTAAAGTTTAAAAATATTGATTAAGAAAGTTAATGTAGTAAGGGCGACAAACATATCCCAATGGTTGTTTTTTTTTTATTTCCCTAGGCCTGAATTTTTTTCCGTCTCACTGGTATTCTCAACGTTGTGGCGGCCCAGTCTTTTTCATTACATTCCTCTTAGCACGCTAGGCGATGAATAAGCATGAATAATAAGGATTCCTCGGCGGCCATGTTCCGTCCTTAATTAGCCTGTGTCAATGGAGCCGCAGCCGGCTGATGGAATACCTAATGAAGTGTAGACGGACGTGGCAAGTGGGCTCTTGGAACTGGAAATCTGGCTAAAAAACCTTTGCGGTTCCAGTTCCCAAGTTTCGCAGGACATATTATTAAATTACACCGAAATATGTATATTCATGAACAATAGAATTAATTCGCGCCTTTGTGAGCCGTTGGTGAGATTTCATTTAAAATTTGAAGGATACTTAACTGGAACGTTGCGTCCAAATATGTTGCTTTGGAGCATGAATTTATTATCATTATCTCAGCGTGGTGTTCCCAGTTCTGCCCAAAGGCATCGCCTTGAACTTTGGGGCACGTTTGGACCATGAACCAGTGTTTGGTGAGTAGTAATTACAATGAGGAAGGGAGCCATCAGAGAAGAGTGGCGGCGTGTTGTAAAGCTTGCCACCAATCCCTGAAGTGATGATGACCATGACCACTCTGCCAAGCGTGATACAGACTTAGAAGAAGAATTACAATGAAGCAACTGCCGCTCTTCATAGCCCTTGGACAGGGGAACCTAGCCAACTAGATATGGTTACCGACACATCAAAATCGTTACTGTCAACCAGCCATGATAGTGTGATGTGAGTATTAAAGAATCTACAATGACTAAGTACATACAAGAGCCGTAGAATAAAATACTTTGTTTTTACATAGATTCTATCTAAAAAAGTAAATAGTTATTTGGGTTTATATTTTTCACAGATAGAAGCTAAACGATTGTAAGTGCCGACCTCTCGTTTCGGAGGCCAAGACTTTAGGATCACTGAGTCGGTGGAGTAGGTAACTAAATTCAATGCAGCTGCTAGCGGGTATTTATTACCTACGGTTGTAAGTTGCTCCTTAGGGCCCAAGCCGAGGCCAGCGCGGAACACAAAGAGCACGGCCCGTTGTTCCGCCGCGGAGCAGAACAACTTTGTTGGCGTAGGGATGTGCGGATCCGAAACATCGATAGCTGGGCAGATATTTGACCCTAACAATCAATAGAAATATATCGTCACCGCGGCGAAAGATAAGATGATATGAAGAAGAAGAATCGTTTGAGTTGACATAGAATTATGAGAACGAAGTAGTCAAGTAGTGGTAAGAATGAAAACCTTCCAACCGACTCGACTACGGCGGCCGATCTTAACGATCAGTCACATTTAAGTAACTGACACATGGTCACTATTTATTTCTTTTAACCTCATATTTTGAAACACAAAAGTAATACAACTAAAGAGGGATCAGGCCTAGGGCCAACGGCATAACGTGCAACGGTGGTACACGAGTGTCAACTCGCAACATTTGGGCCGATACTGAGAATTTCTAAACTGAATAACTACGGTAAGTACAAATTATATTTTGTATTCACAGTATAATCTGTCAATGATCTATACTACTCACACAATATGAATAATACTGTTTTTTTATATTTCAAACTTTCGCCCCCATTGAGTAATCCTGTCTAAGGATTACTCAGTTTAGGCGCTATTGATAGCTGCTTGTTAATAATGTTAAATTATTAGTAACCAACGTTTTTATGTTACATTTTGGGCTATCCCGCGATCGAAGCCGTGCCATCAAAACGTCGCTTTAAAGCGTGACGCACTACACACTCCGCAATCAAGGCAAACGACTCTCGATACTATTGTTAAAACGTCAACAATATAGACTATCGATAGTGCGCCATTGATCGACTGCACTAATTGAGCGTCCGGCCAACAGCGAGGCTGTGGCGGTGGAAGTTGGCGGGTTTGTGTTAAGCCAACACCTGGCGGATGTCCCGCACTGGAACTTACTCTTTGGTCCAGAATGCAGATGTTAGGATCAGAAACCGAACTATCAGAATTTTCTGAATTGATTTCAGAATTTACTTAATGGAATAATAATAAATAATAGCATTGCTGAAAGGAGATCCAATTGCAATCACTAGATTTAACTCTAATAAATATATAAACAAACGGGACAAGCTAAATAAAATCATTTTGAAATATATTATTTTTACCTACTCATACTCTCACTAGTATCTATAAGGTATCAATAAAAAACATTAATTATAATAAGAACATTTAAAATACAAATGAATAAGTGTACGAAATATAAATAAACATTTTTAAAATGGTCTCTACACTTATAAATACGGGTAAATCTTTTTACATAATTAACATCTTCGACGCAAATTTCTTTGCGGTGACTTAATCATAATGAGATTAGGGGAGATATTCAAAAGAAAATGTCTTTAAAAGCCAACCTCAACCTTTTATGACATTATTATCTGATTAAAAATATACCTACCACGACTTATACGAGTATTTAATCTGATTCGGTCGCATTCTCCCTCTTCAGGCATCCCACACTGTTTTTTCTAATTAAATCAACTCGACTGCTGCGTTACTTTAATTTAAATCTGAAATTATCATCTTTCCGGCTCCAAATTACTTTTTAAAACATTTGGGATTTTGTCCTCAAGTTATTTAGTGTTGCCGAACGTAGTTGTTGGTCTCGTCATTTTGACTGACCAACATCTCCAATCGATAAACCAATTTTGACAAAAACCAAGAAGAAATAGGGGAAAGTTGTAGTATAAAAATAACTTTAATTAACGTTACTTTTAAGTTTGACCAAAGTCCATACTAATTATTATCTATTATTATGACACTAGAGTTAGGTACAAGTAAGTAAATCAAAATTTAACGAAAATAATATTTAGCTTGTGGTATGAACCCTTAACAAGAGCGAGCCTGTGTGGTCAGGCCCCGGGATGTTAACCACGTCTTAACTATTCTGAATATTTGTTCTATGACTTTTACATATTCCTCGACTCTCATACAAAATGACCAAGCCACGTGATCGGCTTTGTATGAAACGTTTATTTTTATTCGAATTTCTAAGAGTCGTAAAACAATTGATGTTCAGAATGAAAGGCAAAATATATTACACCCTTAATTTATGACTCTTGCCTATATTGTTTATCAAGACCGTAAATAATTCAAGAAATCAAACTGCATAATTGTGTCTCGGTACCGCACATACGCAACACTACGAAAGATGCAAAAGAAGACGAAAAGGCGTTTTTGCCGGAGTTAAGCGGCTTTAGTAAATTAATCAGTGAAATGACATGATTAACTGGAGCGTTTATTTAATTAGTCAAATGAAACGCTGAGCGATTCGAAGGGAATATAAAACAGGGGAATCTCATTGTTTATTCAATGAGGCGAAGTTAAAACTTAGTCCGCGGTCGACGGTTGCCAGCTCGGTGTCGCGGGTTGACAGCCAGTGAGACGGTGTGCTCAAACGTGTTCCTGCTGGATTTCAGGAAACACTTTATTGGAATTTAGATGCAGTGTTTACTGAAGCTATTTGAACTGTGTCGCTGACTGTAACTTATACGTATTTTATTACAAACACGTGCGAACCAATCGCGCTTATGTTTTTTTTTACATTATAGCGGACAAACGAGCAGACGGCTCACCTGATGGTAAGTGATCACCTCCGCCCATGGACATCTGCAACACCTGAGGCATCACAAATGCGTTGCCGGCTTTTAAGGAAGGAATAAGCCCTTTTCTTGAATATCACTAGGTCGTATCTGCTCGAAAACACCATCGTTGGCAGATGATTCCACAGTTTCACTGAGCGGGTAAAAAGTGACGTGCAAACCGCACTGTGGTGGAATAAAATCCATCTAAATGATCTGGATGATATTTAGAGTTCATGGCGTGATGAACGAAGGTGAAAATTTGCAGCTGGAATAAGGCCGAATAGCTCCTGAGAACACTCCCCATTGTAGATGTTGCAAAATGATAAAATGTAGTATATTTTTTTATTTGATAGATAACTTATTAGGCCTCTTCTCTATCACGCCACTCCCTACGGTTTTGTGCCATGCTCTTGCTCATCCATTGTTTCCACAAAAAAAATGTGTATAGTTTTTTTTTTGCTAAAACAGCCTTGTAAAAATTGTGCTATGGTGTCGTTAGTTCCACTCGCGCCCCGGGCCGGGCTCCGCGATAAATCACACCTTCACTGTTGGATGCACCCGTCGGATTCTTAACAATATCTTTTAACTCTATATAAAATACCGAAAAGATTTAGGTTCATCGCGCAGTTTAAACGTCTTTTCAGACAGCTAAAAAGTAGGTGCGATATCTTTTATTCGTTTTCGTATTAAACCGCGCAGTATTCGAAAAACTATTGGATCGGTCTTGAATATCTTCTTACCATTCTTACCATCTTATTATCATTAGTTTCATTATCTTTAAGGTAAAAGGGTTGTTCTTTTTTGACTTACAAAAAGTTATATCCAGTAACATATGAATCTAAAATTAAATAAACCAAAATGGGAGACCGTCCGGTAACCAGAGATGTAAATCTCTGCCCGTAACGAATGAATGAGAATATGAGAAATACCTTTCATATTCAATCAAAAGAGACGCACAGCACGTGTGGAGGGGCGGCTATAAAGATTCGGTTGTGAATTCCGTTTCGTTGTGATGGTCTAAGCGCACCCCGGGCTCCGAAGCGACAGCTTTGGATCCAACAAATTTATTTCCAAAATATTATTAAATACCTACTCAGATATTTTTTAATAATAACGCGTCCATTTTCAGTTATAAAAGAAGTAGAACAATTTCCAGCAAAATAGACAAACAGCAAGCGCTGAGCGAAATAAATATTTGTCAAAGAGAACTTAATTTGAAAGGAACTGCATTAATTTCAGTTATTTTCTTGTTTAGTTGGAATTGAGAGACAAAGGCTCCAACACTGCAGCCTGATGAATATTGCAGGAGCCAGTGAATGGCAAAACTCAAATTATTGTGATAAAAACAACAATTTACTCAAGTCTTAAATCTTTCACGTAAGAGTTCAAAGATAAATACACATTTTGACGGGCTTTCTGCTTAATACTATAGTTACATCTGTAATGTAAAACCCATGATGCAATAAATGATTTGAATTTGTTACCTTTACCTAAAAGTTTTTTTTTAATAACTGTGCTATAAGAACTATCTTTAATAGGTAATATATTAAAGGTTAGATTTTTCACATTGTTCAAAAGCTTTTTTTTATTATTGCTGTAAGCAAAAGTCATCATTCGGCCAACATAAGTGTATTTCCTTTGATTTAATACTTAGAATTAAAACATGAGTATACTTAGTTAAAGTAAATAAATAAAGCAAGAGACTTTTAACCTGTTGACCACGTTCTGTTATAATGGGGTTAGAGTGCCTATTATGTTTAATTCAGCTTTCGCTCTCCTTTAATAATTATGTGAAATATTTAGTATATTTCTTCCATCAACAATAGAATCGTGTAGGTATTGAGTCCCGGGCTCCGTGCGGTTCGGATCGGAGCAGGCGGGCTATTCTCTGTCGGCGGCATTCATCTACGAGTGTATTAGGTCCTATGATTAAATTAATATAGTCACCCCGTCTTTGATTGATTTTGTGCCTTCGCGGCGACGAGCGCGATTCTGGTTGACCCATGTATTTATTTAATGAAAACTTTATTGCAATATACTTTGTAACAATCGGTGAAATTAATTACCAAGGGTCATAAAGTACCAGTGAACCTTTAGGCTCAAGCAGAAAGGACAAAAGTGCGGCGAAAGGAAAAATTTATGATGTTTTTTTTATGCAGATGCAGACGAGCAGACGGATCACCTGATGGTAAGCGATGGCCGCCGCCCATAGACACCTGCAACACCAGTAGAGTCGCAAGTGCACTGCCAATCTTTAACCCTCCGGTGCGCTCACTTACTCGACAAAACACAGCGCAGGCGCTGCTTCACGCCGGTCTTCTACGAGGCCGTGGTATCACTCCGGTCAAGCCGGCACATTTATGCCAAGGCGTAGCACTCCCTAGGTAAAAATTGTACAATGATGTTTGAGTTATCTAGCGAATAAAATATTGAGTAAAATAGTAATTTGACCGCCCCTAAGCCTTGGGATGGTGCCTACGAACGTGTGATCTTATGTAACTTATTGTTAGAATATCGAAACATGAGAATCTCCCCCGCGCTAGCTTAACAGTCGCTTAGCCGTGTCATTGGGTCGGAAGCGAATGTTTCACGACGCTGTTTGTTCCGGCGAGACGCGATACGACGCACACGCACGATACTGTAGCAAATTACTGCCAATGATCTAAGTAGGTCATACTGACAGACTATCAGCTAAGAATTGATAGACGGGACAAAATGCGATGCCATTAAAAGTATTCAATAATTTCACCTGATGGAGAGCGCCGATGAGCTCTAGGTTGTTCCTTTATGAGATACGTGGCAAACGAGCAGACGGATCACCTTATTGTAAGCGGTTGCCGTTGCCCATAAACACACGTAACACCAGTGGAGACACAAGTGCGCTGCCAACCTTTTAACATCGCAGGCGCGGCTTCACGCCAATCTTCTGTGAGGTCCTAGCATCACTCCGGTCGAACCGGCCGCGGCCCATTCATGGCGAAGCGTGGCTCTCCCATGGTCAGATGTTAAGCTTTTGTCTAAAAGATGCCTTGTTAAATTTTACCTTTTAAGACACTCCTTCAGTCGTTGTTTGTCAACTTCTGTACAAATGATATAGATACGCCAGTTGAGCTAGAGGGTCTAATACTGGGCGCATCGTTTTGTTGTGTGGCAGGCCGGTAGGCCATAGACTGACTCACAATTTAAAGCGATATTCTCTCAACGGCACCCGTTATTACATTTACATTATTTCGTAAACGGAAGTTAATTTATGAACAATCTTTCCAGCGCCCCTGCCTCTCCAAAAACATAATTAAGGGTACACATTTGTGTCATTAGAAATTTAAAATGATGAAACAGCCCTTTTTGGATGTAAATATTGAAATGACTCGTTTCAGTTAAAATTAGCTTTTCATTATTTTTGGGGTCGCTTGGTTTCACTTACTTGTACCATGTCATTAAAATTTCCTGATGTTTGCAAATATATTTCTGTTATTCATTTAAAATATTTTTTAATGATTTCGGTTTTGTTTTCATGAGTTATTGAAAACCACCATGTTACTCATATTATTTTAAAATCTGATAACACAACAAGTGCTCCCGCCAAGGCACTAGACTGACTTTTAAATCTGTGAACGTTGTCAAATTCTCAGACATGTTGACATTTATACCTGTCAAAAGAAGCAATTAAATATTTGGGAATGACACTTTGACATATTTTAAGCAGCACAAAGTTTTTTTTTTTGGTATACCCAGATGAATTTGAAGAAAATACAGCTGGCAACTCGCTCCAACTTACAGTGTTACCGAGCCATTACCTCCTCCCCGACCGAGGTAGTAAACCTCCTTAGTTACATCAGGAAACCGCTAAAATTTTTAAAAACATATGAAGGTTTAAAAGGAAAAGTTTTAATGAGAGCCGTTTCGTACAATGTATGGTAACTTTTTACGGCGTCTGTCATTGTATGGACTATGGATGCATTCAAAGAGCGGTCGGTTTGCAGTCTTTGCTATAAAATCTTTACAGAGTGATTTAATTTTATTGCTTCAGATTATTGTCAACTTATTCATTTGTCATATCAATTCTATAATGTTATTCCTTGTGGCTTTGTGGTCTTCCTCACAATTCAGATTAAAGTTTACAATGTGTATAAAAATATAAAAAAATTAGGCGGGTCAGTTAAAGAGGTGATCCTCTTTAAATGGCCTTAACTTAATTTTGCTATTCGTTTGTAGCAACTGTACCAACAGATGCAAGTACATACCATTAGGTGTCGACTGCATCACTTAGTGCTTTAAGTTTGACGATTTTTATTGAATTTTTCCCTTTATAAAACGTACTTATACATAGATATTGAGTATACATTTTAATATCCGCCCTACAATTTTGTGTATCACAAACTTGTCTTCTTTTTACTTTTTAAATCAGTCAGCGTGTGTCGCGACTTATGCAAATAGGATTCTTCTCGCTCATTTGTTTACGTTGTAGTCGCTCCTCTCGCTCGCCTGCCATCTTGCTTCCAATCGCATTATTTTGTTTACTTTTTGCCGTTACTTCCCCGAGTCTTTGCATATAAATTAGCTCCGGATATAAAGTGAGGCATTTTTTGCTGCGTATCGAAGAGTAGCTAAGCTGAAAATTTTGGAAATTGGACTATAATTTATGCAAAAGTCTGAAAGGATTAGCAGTTAAATTTTCAAATTTGCTTTGCTGCTTTGTTTTCCTGTTTCATTAGCATAACGGGAAATTTTTGTCAAAGTAGCAAAAGGCAACGAAAGAATCTTTTGTTTCCTTCAAAAAAGTGAACAATCTATTTTCTATTTCATGTTGTACTATTATCTTACTGCTAGTATTATCTGGATAGTAAGCGATAGCTGCCGCCCATGGGCACTACCAATGCCGTCACAAGTGCGCTGCCAACCTTCAATTTTGGGCGTCCGGTATCCGTTACTCACTCGGCGAAGCACAGCACAGCACAGACGCTTTTCATTAGCGGTTTTGTGAAGCCGTACACGTTCTCGTACAATCTGTTTGTGCCACATTAATTTAACGTACGAGCGGTGCCTAAGCTCCTGAAATATAGAACTAGGCTGAAAGCTGGCAATATTTCCGCATTGCAAACGATAGCCAGAAGCAAAAGTTTGACAAGCCTTCGAAACAAGGCTACAAGTTCTAGGCGATTTCTTTGCCAAACCTTTTCCTATTACAACTTTGTAGATATTGCTTGCGGCCTTGTAAATTTTCGAAGTTGAGACAAATCTGGTGTTAAACCCCGATTTAGTGTAAAACCCTCTATCGTGGCCGTGAAAAGGTGCCAGATAAATGACAGCTGGCTCTACAGGAGTAATTGTGAGGCATTAAGGGGGCAGAGGCGGGGGAAGGGGACAGATATCGTGTCTTTGGCGCAAATAATATCAGGAGATCTCGAGGGTAGACGAACGCTTCGTATCGACTGATAGATAGATACTCTTCATTGCAAATACAATTTCGGCAGTCTAATCACTTATAGCGATCTATTCCAGACCACCTCAGGATAGAAGAAATGCACAGCGAATCAAAAGGGGGTAAAGCTTTGCAGATTTGTTATTAATATTTTTCATTTTTCTATTGTTTAAGCTTGGTGTTGTTTAATGCAGTGAAATACCTAACCTAACCTAAACTGTTATTAAATGTATTATGAAAATTATTCGATTGTTGAGTGAGATGTTACGGGGACAACTTGATGGGGCCTACGAGTAATAGTCTTAATATCTGAGATTTCGTTAAGAGTGGTGTCAGTAGATAGATAAAACTATAGTCACAGCTAGTCTGAACTGGGCATGTGTTTCATTTCAGCATTTTATTCTCGGTTGCATCCAAAGCTGGCGCTTTAGAGCTCGGAGTACCTACGCTTAGATCATGTTTCAGGTTTTGGAAAGTCTAATATTTGTACTAGACATAACTTTTTTTTGAAGTAGAAAGCCCACTAATTTATTTATATGTAGTATAATATAGAGCCATGGATATGGATCAACATCTGAGTGGTTGTAATATGAAAAGACGAAATAATCCAAGTATTTACACTACTTCACGCTCACACGTTGCATTCCGTTTTTCGGTAGCCTAGCCGAAATGACATTGTTATTCCTGTACACATACTAATTATAAATTGATAGTATAGTATCGTATGTGATAGATTAGGCGCAGGTGTTTCGCTCTCAGCCTGAGCTTTTGTTGATTCTCACTCGCATTAACACGTTACGCACTTCGCTGCTCGGCTTATGCCGAGTCTATTTATCAACTTGACTGGTGTATGGTAAATATGTAAGCCGAACAGGTTGTAATTATCTGTGAACATTTACATTCCTTTAACCACATTTTCCACCAAGTTATTCTGAACAACATTGTTCAATGACTTTTGGAATTTTGCATGAAAAATATCAAATTTTCCTGCAAAGGCGGTCACGTTACTTGTTCATTTTATTGGTAAACATTTTCGACGAATTTCCTAAAGTTTAAAAATATACGGTCGAATTGAGAACACTCCTTTTTTTGAAGTCGGTTAATAAAATTGCTTGGAGTTGTGTTAAACAGATGTTAAGAGTACAGCATAATGATAACGTAACGGTATTATAAATAAAAAACAAAATACTACTGCACCCAAAAAATAAAATTGTAGTCTTACTGCTTGAAGTTTCGTCTGCGATTACGTCCATGTATCCCCAAATTATTGTACTTGATAATGTACTTCGCGTTTAGACCCGTATATAGAAAATTAAAAATTCTACATACTACTACGATTATACAATTTTTCTACGATTATCGTAGGGTTGTTTTACTGCACCTCTGTATATTGTGTGACGTTGTTCAGACCGCTCCGATAATTAATTCTCGTCAAATCAGCTTGGCTCTTTGACTTCTTTATTGAAACTAAATCAGCAGTTTTGAATCCTTTTAGCTCAACGAACAAAAGGGGTTGTTTTCTGGTTTGAGTGACTTTGTATGAACCTGTCAACTGTGTCCCTTTAGCACGTTGGCTGCGCTTGTGATTCCGGTATCGATCCCCATGCTCGGATGGATTGGTTTGTACATACAGCCACACATCAAAGTATACAAACTGTCAAAATTCTTCAATCGACTCTAATCTAACTGTCACACACATTAGGTTACATATCAATTGCGGAAATTGACAAGTTGTGTTGACTGATGTGTTGCTGACTGTACCTGAGTATTTCCGCACGAACTTCTCAGCGTCAACCCCGAGTGTGGATGTTCTGAGTTGGTCCAACACTCCATTTCTCTCTGGTAGTGTCACATCGGAATACGAGGGTGAATAAATATAAAGTGCATTAATATGTGTTTGAAAACACTTGTACACTGGTTACATAGGTATGAAGACAAATCGCTTTAACTTTTAATCTCATGAACTAATTTTCGTATCATAGGTCACATCGGACTTCGATTAGAACGGGGTTTAGCGCTGGTTTGATCAGATATCCGCACGAACTCACGCCGATGTGGGACGACCATTAGACCCAACGCTGGAGATATAGAAATGCTAGATCTGCACATGCTAAGTGTAGCTGTAGAATATTATGATTATAAGCAAATGTTTTAATCAGGAACCGTGGGAGAGCCACGCTTCGCCAAGAATGGGTCCGGCTCGGCCGGAGTGATACAACCGCTTCACAGAAGACTGGCGCGAAACAGCTCCTGCGCTGTGTTTCGTCAAGTGGGTGGGGGTACTGAAGTCCCTATTGGGGGAAAAGCGGTTAAAAATTGGCAGTACAATTGTGACCTCCATTGGTGTTGCAGACGTCTATGGGCGGCGTCTATCGCTTGCCATCAGGTGATCCGTCTGCTCGTGGGCTGCCTATCACATAAAAAAAACGTAAACTGAAGAGTGCTAATATCAAAAAATATTCTATTATGTTTTGCTGGTGTTCACCAAAAGTTACAGTACCGATAAACAGATGTTTCCATTCAAAAATATTGTATTGCACTGTGATGAACTCATACACAGAAACATCATCTCACACATACATATACTAAAGCACGGTGTAAAATAAACTTTAAACTCTTTTATGCCGCGTCTACGCTTGTCGCTTGCCACAAGAGCAAACAAGCATAAGCTGCTTTCCTTGCATCGATATCAAATATTGTGTGCCAATAAGGCAGAACACAGTGAGGCTGCATTCATGTTATTTAACAACTGCATTGATGTATAACTGTGATCTACAATGAATATACAATGATTGGCAAATACTAAGTTTGGCTCCGGCGTTTGGTATGCGTGATCAGCCAACAACGCAAACAGCAAACAACCATACACGCACTAGTTGGTGAGATTGCTGTTTGCGGTCTGTCTGGACACGTGTGTGGACGCATCGTCAGACATTTCCCTCGTCTAGCTTTTTTTCCAGTTTTGTGGCTGTCAGCACTTTGAAGAAAAAATAGCACATTTTGATAATATCAAGACCAAAAATTTTAAATAAAAATCAGGACATAAGATTTGAAAATCGAGAGATAAAGAATTATTACTTAGCACATCCATGTCACTTTACAGTCTTCCCATAGTTTACCTCATCCAGGCGGTAATAGATCGAAGCCGTCGATCCTCACCTCGATCCGTCACAGCCGGACCGTCACGACCGGACAGTCACGACTGGACCGTCACGCGGACATCGTTAAAACATCGTTAGATGCTCTCCGCTTCCGTTGTCCCGAGCCAGTGTTGCCAACTCGATGTCATTTAGTGTCAGGTGCTATTAAAAAGTTCTAGTCAAGAATTTTGATGCATAGTGCCAATAGTAGGCCAAAAAAGTATGAGGGCTAGCCAGACCCGCCGTGTAGGCGTGTTAACCGAAAGAAACAGTTCTTTATATTTTTACTTTTCTAACATTTATAACTTCGCTTGGACTGTGTTAAGAGGTATTTAAGTTATTGTTGTAACATTAAATGTTGTTTAGAACACCATTTGTCGTTGTAACAGCAAAAAATTAGGTTAAAATTTATATATTGGCTTTTTACATATAATTATGAAAGTAGTGGCAGATCTAGCACTAAAAGTGGCAAGTGGGCAGCACTCTTCCGAAGCCCTATCGTCTCATTTGTCAAACAACTGGATGACGCAAAAAATGCGAGGGACCAGCAACTGCGGGGAAGTGAACTGAACCGAGCCACATCAATCTAAAGTTTGTCTTAAACAGAGATGAATACGGGTAGTGGTTATACTACATTTGTTTAGTAAGCTATAGTTTAGCGGAACTACGTAGGTAATATTTTTTTTAATCTTCATCGTCATATTAGCGTTTTGTCTCGGTTGCACCCCAAGCTATCCACTTTCCTAATGAAACTCCTACACCTCGCCCGGTCTGGAGTGGTCAATTTATGTGCACGCATGTCATTACGACGTCAAACTAAACTATTTTAAGTGTACCTCTTCTGGCCCGACATTTGTTTTCCACGTAGCTGTCCGGTTTTCGCAGGACATGACTGTACCAACGTAAGCAACTCTATGCAGTTACTCTAGTTAGTTACGACGCGGACATAAAGGCTGCCAGAGTTAATTTCTAACGCGGTATTTCCGCGTAACTCCACACATTCACGAACCATATTATTGTCCTGTAACTCACAGCTTGCAATATGTAGTTCAACCTGTCGCCATGGCAAATAGCTTACAAAATATATCAGTTCAGTATCAGTAAATATCGAGTGCGTCGCAAAAAGTTCAAACATTACTCTTCGCCGAAACCAGCCCGCGCCGAGCCTCCGCTAACAACGAATTTATCTTCCCTGAGCTCACAACATTACTGACAACCGGACATCGAGTTGAGCCCGTATATAACAAGCTTCTATAGCATGTGCGCTAATGGCCCGTAGATATTTATACGTAAGACGATTTGGGGGAGCGGAGTCGGCCGTGTTGCTCTTTTTTAAAATGAGGACACAATTTCATTTTTTTAACTTAGCCTACATTGTCCCACTGCTGGACAAAGGCTTCCCCCAAATGCCGCCATTGCACTCTGTTTGTACCGGTGGTTTGCCAATTGTTGGAGAAGTGGTCCAAGTCATCACGCCATCTCTTTTTGGGCCAGCCTCTAGGATGACGTCCTGCTGGCTGCCAATGCGTAATTATTTTGGTCCACTTCTCCGGGTGCATCCTACTAATAACGTGGCCA
The DNA here is from genome assembly GCA_014851415.1 of Cnaphalocrocis medinalis. NCBI lineage: Eukaryota > Metazoa > Arthropoda > Insecta > Lepidoptera > Crambidae > Cnaphalocrocis > Cnaphalocrocis medinalis. The sequence goes on along the minus strand of CM026285.1, from coordinate 4,905,785 downwards.
GCACAGTCCCATCTCAGTCTAGTGGACTTTTCACCCACATCTACGATCCCGGTTTTGGAGCGGAGTGTGGTATTCCTGACTCGGTCAGTGAATATTGATACCTTAATACCAGTATGCTCCGCTCCACACACACACACACCCACACACACAATATTGCAAACACCCAATTCATATTACAAAATTATTTTTATTAATTCAGAGCTCCTGTATGGGAGGCGCGCTCTATCCACGGCTTCCATCGCTCAACTTGTTTTGAAACCCGATGGTGCATAAAATTGACTTTTGCAGCTATTTGTGCCTGTACACAAACAGGGCCTTTAATTAGTCCCCCCCCCCTCCCCCCTCTCCTGGGATTATGATCTCATTTGTCCGCGACACGCCGCCGGCATATCGTAATAGGTCAATGTGCCTTATTTTTCTTTTTGATGACAGTACCTTGATTTCCCGGCTTGGGAAATGGGTATACTGGCTAGGGTAATCGACATTTGTCCGATTAATATTCAATTCAAAATTAGAATGTCATGGAAATAAGCTTTGATCAACACTAATAAATAAATAAAAAAACCGGCCAAGTGCGAGTCGGGCTCGCGCACAAAGGGTTTCCGTAGCAGCAAATATAATAAACTTAACCAAATTACAGTTAAATCAACCTATCTCAAAAACTATAAGAGATACTTTGATCAAACCAAAAATCGTTGAAAGAGTTAATTAGCATGCATCACCTCTATTTTTTTTAGAATTTTATACCCCGTAGTTATAAAAAATAGAGGGGGGGGGACATACTTTTTACGACTTTGAGAGCTGATATCTCAAAAACCGTTCACTTTAAGAAAAATGTTTTTTAGAAACTTTATATCATTTTAAAAGACCTTTCCATTGATACCCCACACGGGTATGTACATCGAAAAAAAAAATTTCATCCCTCAGTTACATGTATGGGGGGCCCCACCCCCAATTCTTTTTTTTACTATTTAGTGTCATATTTTGTAGCGGTTCATACAACACATATTCCCATCAAATTTTCATCACTGTAGTACTTATAGTTTCCGAGTAAATCGGCTGTGACAGACGGACAGACGGACAGACGGACAGACGGACAGACGGACAGACGGACAGACGGACATGACGAAACTATAAGGGTTCCGTTTTTGCCATTTTGGCTACGGAACCCTAAAAAGTACTCCGTAATAATCATGCTTGTTAAAATATAATATTCGTGTATCAGAATCGAGAAACTGCAAGAGTAGTTTGTAAATTCAAAAATTGTGATGGTGGCATATCTAGTTACGCTTGGATGTAAGTTACGTTTGAAGTTGATAATAATGTCTTTTAGGAATGTGAAATAATACGCGCGGAAAAATTAAAAGCGCCACACTTTTTTATGTGATAGGTGGTAGACAAGACGAAGGATCACCTGATGTATATGTAATGGCCGCCGCCCATAACCACTCGAGAGTCACACTTTTTCTCCTTCGCCCCCAAATGAAGCATCCGGTACCCTCACCACACTCGGGAAGACACAGCGTAGGCGTTGCTTCACGACGGATTTGTGTGGTATCACTTCGGTTAAGCCTGCTCATCCATGACGAAGCGTGATTCTCCCATGGTCACAAATACAATACAGAACGTGGCGTGTGAGTGTCAGCCGGGCAAACTAAAGATGAGCGAGACTAAAAGTGTTTTACAATATGAAGCACTAGCGGCCGCCCGCGACTTCGTACGCGTGGAGTTAATTATTGACACTTACCGTCATATTTTGGACAATCCACACAATATATTTTTATAAATTGTAGCCTATGTGTTATTCTGATGTATAAGCTATATTGTGGTAAAGTTTCATTCAAGTCCATTCAGTAGTTTTTACGTGAAAGAGTAACAAACATCCATACATCCACACATCCATACTTACAAACTTTCGCCTTTATAATAGTAAGTAGGATATAATGTAAAGATGAGGACGCGAGTTCGACTCACACTTGCCCAGTTTTCGTCGTGTAGATAACATGTGTTTGTGATAGTCTGGTGAGAGCGTCGCGCCTATTGTTGCATTGTGTGTTGCTGCAGCAAATGTAGCACTTTCTGCAATATTTCGTAGCTTCTATTGTTGTGATCTTAAGAGGGAGCACTTTACAAAGTAGATTGCGTTATTAGTAGAAACGTAGTGTAAGACGCTCTGTGATACAATGGACGGACGATTTGAGCTAAAATAAGGCTGTTGGATGCAGACTGCTCAGCACTGTTCCAGGTACAGAATCCAACGTAACAAGTCGTGGGGCTGTCTGGTAGGGCAGTTATTGGAAGTCAGGTCCAGCCAGCAGGGTGCGGGTTTGTGGAGAGTCCTGCAAGAGCCCTCGCCCGTGATCGCATCGCAATCCAGCGATGGGAACGCCGCCCGGTAAGGGATTTATCGGAGTTTTATTATTATATGTATAGGTACTCGTAGATTATTTCACCTCTGTGTATCCCCTTCTTTGGTAGCACAAAACATTATCAAGTACAAGTACATTGTTTTGTGTACCCGCCGTAACTCTGCTCACGTCAATGTTTACACAAACGCTACGCGCGCTGTTTCGTAGCGATACCGAACATGTCGTAGCACATCGTAGTTCGTAGACGATGTCGTAGCAAAATCCGTAGCACTGCTGGATAAAACTTGCTAGCAAAAATTATCACGTCTCCTTTGTTGTGATGTTTCAGCAGAATTTGGACGAAAATCAAAATATGCATTGTAAAAGAGCAAATTTAAACCAAAGTTTCTATTTATAGCTCCGACTTTAAAAGAAATCGCTACAATCAATAAGATTTTTTTTCAAGTGCTCTAACAATAGTTGCACATTTCTGCTGATTCACATCTTTCGATTTGGAGACGCCTCTTAGGAGTTACAATAGCATTATTAATAGCTCGTATAGCTCTGTCGGCGATATAAACAGCCACAGATCATCGTGACGCGGACAAACGACGCCGGCGACGTGAGCGAGCAAAGCGAGCGATGGGGATGCGAGGCTCAACTATATCGACAGCGGAGAATTATGATCGATAAGGAGAGAATTTGTAACACTATTTATCGGTAAATAAAAGTATCAGTCTATATACTGCCCCACTGCAGGACAAAGGCATAGAAATCAAGTCACTACTATGATGGGATCAAGTTTATTCACTACGCTTGCCTCTTCAGGATTGGTGATCACAAACCTGAGCTATGTTCAAAGAATTCGAAACATACTTTTTTCTTGACCCGAAAATCGACCCCACGACCAGGATCTAAAAGCACTAGTAGAACGGGGCGTTTTCATCTTTTTCGGTAACCGTCATCAGATTATTTACACAGATTTCGCTCATGGGACAGCCATGCTTTCCAAGATCTCTTCGTTAGCTTGCTCTGAAGCTTGCTACCAGCACCGGCGTTGCATAGACTTCCTCTGGTGCCTAGAGACAACTCAGTCCTCCCGGCTTCCTCTCTCGGTTTGTCTGAAGGAAAAACCTATTAGGAATTAGAAAGCCTAGCCAGCGGCCGTCTGCCCGGAGAGCGTGAGGCTACGGCTGCATCACCATGACACTTCCCCATCTATATGACGGAAAAACGGCTTCTCATTCAGAGAAGCTCCCAACACAACATAAAGTAGTCTGCAGCGCAACTGTTGGGTTGGCAGCATTCCCACAGGGATTTAAAAAAAAAGATAGGAGTTAATAATAACCCGTTGGCCTTTGGACGTATATGCATGGTGTGAGGTTAATGGTGGACGTCATTAGGATATCAGTCCTAATGACGTCGACCTAATCTTAAAAAGGTGGCAACAAGACAACGCAACTGTGACTCTACTGGTATTGTCTATGTCTATGGAGTGGCAATCGCTTACCATCAGGTGATCCCTCTGCTCGTCTACCATTTATCACATAAAAAAATAATATTGAACATGATCGGTCGATAGTAGACAATTTGCAGCTCTAGAGCTGTTCGGATTTATTGGCCGGCGCGCGAAAGAAGCCGGAAAATAATTCGTAAATGACATAATACACTACTCCAGCCATTTGTTACTCGATATGCTTTATAAGCTCTTTTGTACATCGAGATTTTTCCAAAACGATTACTCAAGAGGTTCTGAACTACGTCCATTTCGAACTAATCCAGATTTTTAATATTTGTCTGCTAAAAACAGTGCTAAGTGGCGGGTCATTGGACTCCCTCTGATATAGTTAGTGAAATGATGGCTGACACATAAGTCATACTTGTCAACAAGTGCCATCTTTGGGAACGGTCTGCTTCGGTAATATCTCATTTTTAGCACAATATTTTTTTTTCATTTTGTGTATTTTCTGTTGTAGGACAAGCAAACATTGAAATACAAGGTTTGGCGATTAAAAAAATTAACTGGTGAGCTTTTTTCCGGATCTTCTCGTCAGGATTAACTTTCCAATTCCGATTTTTTAGTACTCTACTATTTTTTCTTATATATCCACATACATTTAATTACATGTATATTATACAAAAATAAATAGCTTTAAACATTTTTAATAAGATGAAAGAGCTCTCTCTTACACACCTTAGCTCATCTAGGACAACGAATGAGGTTAGTCCGGTTGCCCGCACCCCGCGGGGCCGGCTCGAGCCCTGCATTCCGGACTCCACCGGACGTTTTCTCCGGAAACATCAAAGAGAGGACTAACTCGATTAATTACTCTTAGTTTTATGAGTCGCGTTATTTGTCAGCAATTTATTGCCAAACTCAGGCCCCTGTTGAATTTAATTTGTAATCTGCGCCAAGAAATTTTAATTATACTTGAAAATGGTTTAAAGAAAGTTTTGACTCCCAATTTAAGTTGGACAGGTAGCGGCCGGCATAGTGGCGGCAGCTCGGGAGGGAAACAAGAGAATTGGACCCCGGGTCTTACTTATAATGGCTGACTTTTGAGTTTAAAAACTGGTGGAATAACGCAGCTAATATTGGGGAAATTGAAATCAACTTATGGCGTATTATAGAATGGCTAGATTCCAGACTCTTTGAGCTAAATGTTATAATATATTTCTGTAGTGTTTTTTGGTTTCCATTATTATAAAATCATTTATTTTTTTGATTTCAATAGAAATAACAGACGAAATATAGTTATAAAAATAATAGTCGATGGTTAATTGGGATGTATATAGATCCCGATCAAGTAATTCGGGCAAAAAGGGATCACCCTTTTCGGTCGTGTTACTTTAGTGTTCCTTCAAAATATGTAAAGCACTTAAGCCATGATATATCATGCGTAAATGGCTGGTAGTTGAGGTTGTGCACAATAGCGAAGGTAGGATTAGTCATAGTCGACCTCGAAAACTATTTAGGATAACGACAGTACTAACGATGGTTTAGCCACGTGCAATAGTATCGATAAAGACAAATAAATATTTTATGACTCCACTTTGAAACTAACTTCAAATGAACTTGTTGTTTGCAATTTTTCTCGTTGAAATATTGACTCTTAAATCAAATACATTAAATTACTTTTAAGAACAACGCAATCGCCAACATCGTTGCCTGAATTTCACCCTAAACGGCTATTTTAACCCGCTCTCGACCTTCCGGGAATATGCTGTTTAGGAGTTCAAGAGAATTAAGTTAATCCGTGTTCTCAAATAACAATAGGGTTTGGGGAATCGTAGACGACAAATACGGATTCCGGCTTTATTGAATTCACAACCAAAGCTATATCTCGTCGAATAAGAGCGTAAAAATATTTACAACGATGTCTCTATGAAGTTATATAGCAATTTACTTATGTTTCAATACTCAACGCAATATTCACGTTTCACAATAAACGGAAAACATCTTAAATATTGGTATTGATATTAAGTCTTGTTACCTGATGGCTTCGTCAATGGTCGTGATCATTTCTACTACTTTACTTTAAGCCTGATCCACTCGTGGTGGTTTCAAATTAGTAGGGAAGTGGATGCAACTGGCGAGAGACTGTGTCATTTATTTGTTGCAATTAGTGAAACTGTCTGTGTCGAGTCTTGACCTTCGATAATAGAAGTCTCCATTTAGGTCAATCCCGCGTCACCTCCTGCCAGTCATCAGCCTGTAGTCCGCTCAAATATTTCTTAAATACTTTTTTTTTTAATTATAGCGGACAAACGAGCAGACGGCTCACCTGATAGTAAGTGATCACCGCCACCCATGAACATCTGCAAAACCTGATGCATCACAAATGCGTTGCCGGCTATTAAGGAAGGAATAAGCCCTTTTCTTGAAAATCACTAGGTAGGTAATAAATAAATAAATCGGCAATTAACAATAGCGTCCAAATGACTTAAAGAGAGGGCCAAAGACATTATCTAATGGGTCTAATAGATTATGTCCGCCCTCCGAGAGGTGTAGTGTAGATTGAAACCCGCGACAGAAGGGCCTCAATTACGCGGCGGGCCCCGGGCGACCGCGAGGGCCCGCGCTTTGTGCCGCGCCCGGCCACACGGGTCGCCTTTGTGCGCGACGCATAAAGCCGCAAATTCAAGGAGCTTCAAGTTCATCCCAATTAAATTTATCTCTATTTATACTCTAAAAAGGAGACTTGAAACCAAAGAACTAGTAGTATAGGTAAATATTATACTAGTTTCATAATTAATACTATTGACGGATATTACTCACAAAAGGTGATCTATATAAAAAGTTCTAAATCGCACTTACTTTGTGTAGATCAACTTAAAAAAATAGGTATACAAAATCCTGTTCCACTCAGTAGGTTATTTGAAAACCTTATTTTCAAAACTAATAATGATTTTAATATGAGAAGGATGATACGGGTCACCACTCCCTTGGGGTCTAAGTTCAAAATAATATGTACTCCTATTTGTTGATGTTCCTGATAAGTTTCTCCCCCTTTCAAAACTAATTTAACTGTGAAATACTCATGCATTGACATCATCATCATATCCTTAGTATTATTTCTCGGTCGCGTTCAGAGCTAGCTAGCGTACTTAGAACTTCAACTATCTTTCCCATTCTTTGCAACACTGCTTCATTCCTAACTTTGTCTCTCCAGGAAATCCTTAACAGTCTTCTATATCGGTTATATATTCGGCTATGACAACTTACCAAAAAGTGACCCACTTGCACATTTCTCCGCTTTAGTATCCTTTTAGGTTTGCCAAACGGCCCCGTCTATCATCAGATACCACTCAAACGGATCATCCTAGTTTGGGACTAAGTGATCGATGTGAAATGACTGGTATATTTTTTCTAGGTTAACACATTGAAGAACGTAATTACTATTAAGCCTGGGTGCGAGTTTGCCCAGTCACTGGAAGTATTATCGGCCATTACTCGTGATTGGTTTAGCTCTAATGTGCCGGCAGTGAGAGATGGCTCACGGGTATTGGCTCCGCGTATTAGAACTGGTTTCATTCCGGCGGTACGTAGGTTTGTTTTATAGGGCAATTTCTTGAACAGCAAGAAATTGAATTGAATAGAAATGATTCTTGATCTTATGCTTAGATTTAATTGAAGAAAATTACATTAGTTTGATTCCCAGTTGCATTCAACGCTTCAGGATTTGAAGAGTCTCGCTGGCAGTAACAATGCGTGACGTCTAACTTCCGTGAACGTTCAACAGGGGAAACAGGCCAACTGAGACGGTTACACGTTTCCGATATTATCCAAAACGAGCAGGTTTCCTTACTATATTTCACCTCACTGCCGAGCTGATGGTACAAATGCGCACAGAGAAATTAAAGTCCACAGGTGCTTGAATTTGTACCTGGAATCTCCAGTATGGAAGCCGCATAGTTATCCCAGTGGATATGAATGATTACATTCATATAAAAAAAATGTGATTTTTTTTTTGTCTCCGGGTCACATGCAATATACAAGACATCTAAAATGTATGGATGCAGTCTGCTAGTGAAAGGAAAAACAACCAATCCTATCACGGAGCACATGAGGCCGATACAAGCCATTATATGAAGGCCAGAATGTTTGGATCCACATTTTCCTTAAAAATCTAATATTCCATTACATTTGTTTAACCAAATAACATTTTGATAGGGCTCGTTTCCAATACGGAACATATTCTTAGCGTCTTTTATTAGCTACGTATAATGCAACTGTACATGGTAATTCTAAAACCTCAGGGATGGCACAATTTGAGGAGAGTAATGGACAGTGGTTAGCCGATTCATGGATAATACTTTCGCCTGCTGTCTAAGTACTTAGATGCCGACGGTGTTTGAAGAAGAAGTAAAAAGAATCGGAATCTTTTGGAAATAGGATTGAGCATCCTATTTCCAAAACATTCCGAAACAAAATAACTTAGAGAAGTCAATTTATGCGAAATGGAACGCGCGTAAAAATATCAAACAAACGTTTTCGCGATCCGATTGGATCAACTCTTTGTTTATCGAACCTAAGGCCGGGGTCACACGGGCTGCGACTGCCCGGGGTGAAGGGCGCGTGCGCAGCCCAGGGTATGAGATGCGCTCGCGGTTTATCTCAAGGACATGCCTCGATAGTTTAAAATATGGTGGAGGTTCGCGCTATGTGAGGATTCCCACCATATACTTAGGTACATATCATAATAGTGAAAAAAAAATTGATGCGCCTTTTTAACTAAAGCCTTTTTAAGCAGTAAATAAAAAAACTTTTATTTATTTATTTGAATCAGTTGAAGTACTTAAAACTAATAATAAAAAATAACAAAACTATAATTAATAAGTAATGTAATGCCACTTGAACTAGCACAAGCACTCTAATACGTCTCGTTCACAAATTCCCCGACATTCGACCACCAACTTCATGCCTGCGTCCGCAAACAGATCGCATTGAGGGTTGACATTAGGAGTGCGTGTGGAATATAATATGTACAGGATGTCCCATGTGTACTGTATCATAATATGGCACCCTATTGGAATGTAACTCGGTTGGTAACCTACCACCAAATTGAACAATGTTCTTTTTGCCGTAGGTTTAGCCAAGACAAAACAAAACTGTTTTTTGCCCTAAATTCATTTTATGAAGACATTTTTGAGATCTCTTTCTTAATATAATTTTAAACGGACGGAAAGCTACATTCCAAGAGGGTCTCAATTATTTCCCTCGATGGGTAGTAGTACATAAATTATTAACATATCTATTTCTAGTTTCGTTTCATAGAAAAAACATTACACTCGTCTGCACCCGGCCTAACACGTATATGTAATGTATTTGAATTCGTTTCCTAATACACTACACTGAAATTGTTTTAGCAGAGTCACATATTGGAAACTTTTCGTTGCAATCTTGAGCCTTAACTCTATGGTAATAAGGGTATCGTGCAACATCCTGTCCTGTTGTTAGTGGCCCGTCAGGGCTGGCAGGTGACGAGGGAAGCCTATTGGAAATCAACGGGATCCATTGTGAACACCTCTAAGGAGATTCTATAGGTTGATTAAATCAGGCAGTGTTTGTGACGTCACATACTCGTGACGAGGCGATAGCGATGACGTGGACACGATAACGAGCCTCTAGTCTAGTATTTTAAGCAACAATAGTTCTAACTAAACCTATATCTTCTACATCTATCTACTATCAAAATAATATTTTACTTCTGGGTACGCTCGCTTCATCGTAGGCTTCTTCTCAACTCTAGTTTTCAGTGTGAAGGTAAAAGCAAATCAATCATCAATAAAAATGTCAATGGATTCGCAGTACCCTCGCTATGTCAGCAAAACTACATGTAGAAGCTGATTTCGCAATGTGGACGTGTGTGGCTGGGAATGTCGGCAAGAGGGTATGCATAAGGAGGCATGCCCCAGCGACAATAAAAAAAAGGAAGGAAGACGCACGGCGGTGCACCGCCTTTTATCCAGATGGAATGGCCGAAATCCGAGCCATCGCCATTTTATGTGGTGGTGGAACTTGGTTTATCAAAAAAAAATCCTAAGAACAACGTTACAGAGAAATTTCAGAACAAAAGATTTAGAGTTAATAAAAAACAGAGCACGTACAAATAGTTACCTATTTACGATGCGCCCTACATCTAAGAGGTTTTGCGAAGATTCGTATTCAGCTCGTAAACTGGCTATATTACATTATGCATAAAATAGTCGCAAGTTACGAGTGCCCTAAAAGAGTTATCTAACCGCCATAATAATATTACGACGGGGCACCAGTGTGACACGAACAGAGAGAGATCGGTCTGTCTTAACAGAAAAACTCTAAACTTTGAACCCCAAACGCAGGTGTGTCTTTAAAACACTAGCTACTTCGCTAATCCAGCAATAACACTCCTAAGGGGGGCACTGCCATTATTCATTAGTGCCCGCATGCAGGATGCAGGCAGGACACGGCACGACACCCGCACTAGTGGAACGGGGAGGATCGAGGAGATCCGAATTGTTTCTCTCATCTTAGCATGTAATACCCGGCTGTAACTAAATCTGTCGCATTGGAACCCGGGGTACGCTAAGACTATGATTCAGGATTTGGGAGTTTGTTAATTACAATGGAGCGACTGCCGTCTGACCTTCGCAATATGTCAACACGTTTCAGAAACAAAAACGTGCAGATTTCCTTACTATGTTTTCTCTTACTGCCAAGCTAATGGTAGAAATTCACAGATCCATGATCGGATTCGTACCACGAACCCCCGTATGGAAGTCACGTTATAATCTTCTGAGCTACTATCGCTCTTAAAGGAGGAGGAGATCAGCATTAACGACCAATGAAAATTCACCTTAATGTCGAACCAAATTGTACTTATACTGTAGGTACCTATTTGGCTCTAAGGGACTGCTATAAAACGGCGAGAAGTGCTAAACATAACAAGTAAACTCTGAAGAGTACTTAAACTCCGCTCCGAAGCACACCTTTTTAAAAATTGGATTTTATCCTGATTCAGTGCGGATTTCCGTAACACTGAATACTAAGCAGCGTGACGCCGGCGTCATTCGTCATTGACGCCGTCCCCATGCGGGGCACGTTCCCTCATCAAATTTTATAGAAAGTCTCCGGGAAAATTGCAAGTAAGTTCGAGCCTCGAGTCCGTCCGAGTCCCATTCTCAATATAAATTAACGTTGCTCTTATTTAGGGAGCACTTGGGAAGTATTCCCATTTTATGAAAGGAATGGTACGAGATATAATATATGTCGCGCGGAATAATGGGAGGCGACGAAATGAATTTTAATAGACTGGTTGTTATTAAGTTGGTTTGTCGCGCCCATTGTTTTGTCTGAAAGTTTTCGGGACTTACATCTTAAACGGTACGATAGTAACAGTTTTTTGTGTCACTTTTTATTCTATTTGTTTCATTGTCTTGTCTAATGGTTGTGGACATCAAGTGGCATTCGCTGCAGCATAATTACAAAAATATTTTTTCTCACTCACATTCCTTAAAGTGAGAAAAAAATACTAGAATAATAAATTATCTATTACTAAACAAGATAAATAGACAAATTTCTTATGCTCTCAAAATCGATTAGAACACAATTTAGAAGATACTTCAAAAAAATTATTTCTTTTGCTCTATACAAGAAGATCTTTAAAGTGCAATTATAGTATCAAGTTTCAGTGTTTTACTGTTGTTTTATGTGAAATAGAAAGTATATAATATATTCATTCATTACCCTAATGCTAAAGCTGGGTGGAAACCAAAATACCTGAAAAGTGTGAGATTAAAATATTTAATTTCGCTCAGGCCACTTGGGCCTTAATTAAGGCTGCGTTAGGAACCTAATACAGCCATAACCACACCTCTGGGGCAAGGCGTCTAGCGGCCGATGTCTTGTGACGTAATTAAGGCTTCAACGACGACGAATATATCTTCCTCAGAGGCTTATTACAGTGTGATAGATAACCTTAACTAGAGAATATGAGGATATTACGTAAACAAAATCACATCATTGATATCTGTAAGCATTTTGGTTTTGTACCTAGTGCCTAATAGGAGACATCAAACTGTGTTAAATGCTGTGGACAAAACTATGCAAATAAAGATTTAATTGAGTCGAGTTTGAATTTGTTTATTTAAGTTTGGGAATTCAAGACGTACTTACTTGGCACATTTTTAACTATTTCCCCTACGTAAACATCAGTCAATCTCAGCGCGACCGCTTGGCGCCTCCGCCACTTAGACTTCACTTAGAAACCCTTTCTAGAATATTTTTGCTAATAATTTTGTAAATTTCGTTTAGGGATGGGAAAATAGCACATATTTAATTTATATATTTTATTAAATATATCTACTATCAATAAGTAAGTAAGATAATAAACCAACAGGTTTCATTAACTTTATGCGTGTTTAGTTATTTTCTAATGAAACGCACGAAGGTCTGCACGAACTTTTATCTCAAGCAAACGATTCGCGTCCGCTGAAGTATTTGCTAAACAACCTGGGCCTTTTTAAGGTCCAGGCCCCTTTATTACAGAACGGTCCTACCCGTTCTAAAAAAGTAAAAGTTAATGGTGGTTAAAAAACTTATTAGGGGTTTAAAGTTAGGACTAATGATCCTTAATCCTTTCTTTCACTTAACAAGTATGATGTTAAATGAAGCGAAGATAAGGAGTAATACTTGCCTTTTGCAACAAAATAGTCGTTCCAATTATTTTCCTTGATCGAGATAGCAAACGACTCTGCGCGGTATCCTTTCTTGGTAAACATTCTCCGATTACGTAGAGCTTTTCCTCCTTCTTCGTGATATGTATTTCCTAGGAATGGGACACCGTTCCTTGTGGTTATCCTCCCTAATGACTATAAACTACCCCAAAGTGTTTAACGTCGTAAGATCCAATAGCCTTTTAAAATACATAATGCAATTAATTTTCTATTGTATCTGCTGTCTGGGCCTTACGACGATAAAACTAGAGTGAGAGAGAATAGGCTGCTTCTGAGTATGCTCTTCTTTCTCTACAAACTTTCTATGCAAAAAGTTGTATATATTTTAATGTACTAAAATAAAGGTTTTTCACAGTACAACGTCGCATCCCGAAAACCTGCCACCACAGTGCTGCGGCTACGCGAGGCCGAACTTGAAATTTACGATAAGTTTACCCGCGAGCTATTAACGCCCCCGCGGAACATCGAGCCGCGCGCTTGCAAACAAAATGTTTAAAAACCATCGCCGGACAAAAATATGGCTTTCATTAAAACTTACGGGAGCTCGTTTAGTCCACTAGCGCCGCCGTTTGATTTTAACCCCCGAACAAAACGGGGTGTTTTAAGTTTTACGTAGCGCACGCGTGGCATCGTAGCTCCAATACAGATGAATCGGTTTTATTTTTATTTTATGTATAAATGGTAACGTATAAATAGGTACGAGTTTGATATCTACATCTAAATTTATCACGTTAAATTAAAATCAAAATGCGACGCTAGTGGACAAAATGCTTAAGTTTATATTAAACTTGCTTGGCTTGGGCAAGAATATAAATAAATTTTGTAGTGTTTGAATTTCTATAATGGAAGTCATAAACTTGTCTTGGACAGCAGTATATAAAACTGATGCTATTAAAATCGTTTACGCTAGCGGACAAGGATACGATCAAAATCTTTGGGCTGCTTGATATTTTCCTTATTTTTTTCTTTTTTTTTATGTGACAGGTAGCAGGCGAGCAGGCGGATCACCTGATGGTAAGCAATTGCAGCTGCCCATGGACACTTGCAACACCAGTTGCGCGCTGCCAACCTTTTATTCCCTTCCCCCCCGAGTGGGCCTCCGGTACCCTAACTCACTCGGCGAAACACAGCACAGGGGCTGCTTCACGCCGGTTTTCGGTATTTTATTGAAATGGGTATTTTATTGACAATGGCCTGGTTCTTGGCTTCACGATAAGCTTTAGGGTTGACAAATTATGTTTGAACAACATCAATATATATATATATTGCTATTATCAGTGCGTTATTATTTCGCGCTTCGCTGCCGCGGCACGGTCGCTTCGCTATTCTGGCTTCCGCTATCAGGTCACCAGTTTTAATCTACACCTAACAACCTACATGGGGTCCCTCATATCAGACGAACAAAAAACAGATGAGAAAAAATATCCTGCTGTAAGAGCATTGAAACGTTGCGGTAGCAAAATTGCTAAATTCTTTTTAGTTTTCACTATTTTGTTTTGTCTGTGTTGTGACTGTCCGTTGTGTTGGTCAAATAAATGTATTTTCTTCCTTTAACGAATTCCCAAAATAAAGGGTCTTGACAAACAGCCTGACGTTGGGACAACAAAGTGATTTTAAAAGGGTAACGTTTTTTTTCCTTTCAAGGTACGGATAATATCCACTCAATGTAAATAGCTCTATGATATCCTGCTGCTCTTTGAATAATACTGTGGCAATATTAAAATCGCATTAGGAATCGTTACCTAGCTATGTACCACGTCCGCAGACCTGGGGCCGTAAAATATTAAGATTAGGGGTAATATTTGAGTCGATCATCATCATCTCGTGTCATTACCAGTTGCATTCAAAGCAGTTGCTGATTCAGCATTTGGGAAGTATGGTAATTATAATAAATGACTCCGTCTGACTTTCACAGGTCTATGTGGACGAGACTTCCTGGATCGTTGATACACGTTCCAAATCATTACGTAAACTGTATCGAGATATCCACATGGGAAAAAAAACTGAAAGATTATATAAACGTTTCTATGCTAGACGAGCCAAAAACAATAGATTTTCTATTACGTCTGCTGTCTAGGCCTTAAGAGATTAATATCTTAATTCTGTGACTAGGAGTCAGTATTTTTATTAAGGGCTGGGTATCAAATTCGAAATCGAAAGTATATTGTCTTTTCAGTTTACCCACAGCCGTGTCAGTGGGAACTACCTCTCTATAGATAGTATAAATATCTTCCTCCATGTACGCTATGATCGACGCTCGAGGGTTGGACCGGTCCGGATGGGCTGTCAAACTTAGCGCGACGGTTCCGTAGACATCAACTCAAAATATAGTAGTTCGATCTAATGTTCCACCGCTGAAATTATGCGAATCTGGAACATATCGGCTACAAGTCTGAAACATATCAGACTCTTGAAGTTTGGCTCGTAAACTAAAATTTAAATACCTATTTCATTGCTTGTTGCTAAAATACCTATATAATAAATGCAAATCTTTCAAAATCATCATCTAAAAGTGTTTTTTTATCAAAACGTTTTGTCACCCATAATCGTCTAATTTACAAATATTGACGCACTGGTTTGCAGACATCCATGGGCGAAGACAATCTTACTATCAAGCTTACTATCAGGTGATTCGTCTGCTCCTGTGCCACCCAGCAAATAAAATTAACATAATTCTTGGTTTATTAAAAAGCACCAACCTAGATGACAAGACTGAGTCTATATCCAGTCTTACTGGTGCGTCGTACCTATGATCTTAATTTTTCAAAAGAAATGGGCCACGAAGTACGAGCGGTCAACGCTTCAATATTTTAGCTAAAGTGCGGATTTGTTCAGAAGCACCCAGTGCATTATGTTGAGTGCTGCAACACAAAGGAGCAACTGCGACCGCAGCCCACTGGACACAATCCCAGCCTTCGGGCCATCTTTATTGTTACGGCTTTGCAAAAATCGTGGACATTGTCATTATTACTCGTATTGCCATAGGTTCTATCTACCTATCTACTATACTATAGAATATTAAAGCGAGAATTAACAGATTGTACTGTACTGGACTAAGTCCGATTGTTACCACTGGCTGCTGCAACGTCGTAGCCGAAACGTCAAGCAGTTATATGCAACGCATAAATTAAAAAAAACTATCTTCTATACCATTTATAAATAGATAAATCTCATAACAGTTACTAATGTCATTGATTGTTACAAGTATTTGCATCGTCATAAAAATGCAATTCATCGGCCGTCTCGACTAGAGTGATTCCACGGCCTCACAGAAGATAGGCAAGGTAGCGCCAGCATTGTTTCGCTTGGTGAGTGAGGGTACCGGAGGCCCAATCGGGGGGAAAGAGAGTGAAAAGGTTGGCAACGCACTTGTGATATCAGATAATAAAGGGATTGATCGATCGGAGAGGGCCTTGTCATGCTCACGCCTAACGGCGAACCGGTAAATTTCTGCCTTCATCTACAAAAGCCTACAAAATGGCGCATCTTTAGTGTAAATATTTAGACCCTGTTTAAAGCGGGAAATTGTACAGAGCAAGCAGGTAAATTAAATTTTTATCCTTAAATAAAGCACAAAACTAACTACACAAAAATACAATTGCCTGCGACTTTTGATCTCAACGAAAGGGGTTGACAACAATGGCAATACCGCAGAAAGTAAATGTTACATCATTTACTTTTACATTACACGAATCATTCTGAGCTCCTTCGAACTTCTCATAACTCAAAAAATATTAACATGAACGTGTTAATGTTGGCGCACGTGATGAGATCTGCGTGATGCTTGTATTGGCCGACTTTTGAAACGATTGATAAAAAACTTCACAGCTTATTCGAAGTTATTGTTGTGTAAAATATTATCAATATTGGTTTAAAATGTTTAAACATCTGCTTTAAAAGTTTATAAACTCCATTGTTACACTTATCTTCACGCTTAACATTATAGAAGAAAGAAACGCAAACAAAATAAAAGAATGACCCACCACCTCCATTATGAAAAATAACGTTGGAATAAATTAAAACGACACTTACTTGAAATACAAAATCTCCAAACACCAAATCTTTTTGCTGAACACCGGCTGCTGACTCGTCACGGGTGTATAAATCGCCCATAATAACACTACACAATTATTAGTTGTTACACTTCACACACACATAATTTCACCACAATGTAATGATCAGTTATTGCGTTTAAATCAACCGAGATCAAGTGTTTTCGCCTTGTACGGATGTTTGATACTGAGCCTTGTTGGTTTCTGCTGCAGCTATCATAAATGTTTAGTAACTACCCACATATCAATTTTTTTTTTGATATCCTAAAATGATGTTTGACACTACTTTATGTGTCATTTGATAATTTGTGTGCACATACAAGGTACGAGTAGATAAGTGAACATTTACATCCCTTTAACGACGTCTCCAGTAACCATTCTGAACAACATTTAAATTTGTTTTACGACTTTTGAAAACTTGTCCAATATTTTATCGACTCCGCATACAAAATGAACAAAGTATGAACAGTTAAAATATTTTTTATGTAAATTTCAAAAAGTAATTATTATTGATTAACCTTTTTGTGACTAAGAAGAACCGCTAGGGCATAGTCGCTATAACTATAGCCGGCTAGGAGAAGCCCCCGCCAGAACAGAGTCCGAAACTAAAATAGAAACGCTTAAGCTTCTGGCCCCGGCTCAAATCCTGAATAAATTAATATTATTAATACTAAATTGTATGTAGGTTGTAGTGGTAATAAATTTGTAGGTAGTTTTTGCTAACATATTGGAGTGGCCTAGATACTAGGCACTTAAGGCTAAGTGAAGAAATTACGACAACGGCCATTATGTGCCCTGGGACTCCAGCGCCGCTGAAATAAGACTCGAATAAATAATTTTTCTTTTGTCTCACGAATGGTTTGGCGGGTCAATTGCGTTACGGGCAAAGCTTTGTCCTTTCATAAAGTGGATGCTTTAATACTTCAAAACAAATATTATTTTCTGGGGATTATCTCTAAGAATATTTTTGACGACTCGTTTATTGTGATAATTTGAATTCCTTTAGACGGAAGGATCGTAGGTTGATTCCCGCGTCAACATAAATGTTTGTAAATTGACATTATGTGGTGTCTGATTCAAAATCCTAAATTACTGAAAGTAATAATAGATGTCATTCCACGGGCTTGTCCTCGAGGGGCGCGGAGCGATCAAATCACACCCCAAATGCCACGCATTTTCAGCCAACTACGACTGCGACCATCTGTATTCTGCGACATATTCTACGTACCCACCGTAATTTTCGTTATTAAGCGATGGTGGACCAGTAAAAGAACGTGCCTTCTAAACATAATGTATTATGCCCAACATCAGAGAAGTTACTTGCCTACAATTCAAGTGCGCCGCTTGCCCTATAAAAAGGAATACTTTCTTTCTTGGAGGTTGGAAGTGATAGTTCTTTCCACTCAGTTAGGTAGTTTCGTGTAGAAGTTAAAAACCAACCACCAATAATCAAAATCAGATGTAATCAACTGATTTCGTTCGAAATCCGTTTTCAGAAGTTAAACTACCACAGACGTCTACAACGGTGGGGTTCCAGCCACTAATCATATCGGCTACGGGAGGGGTCCCAGCAGCTCATCATATCGACGACGGGGGAGGAACTAGAGGTATACGAGGGGGAGGGGATGCAACCGTTGTCAAGTTGTAATCACAGTTGTATACTTAGTTGGTGGTTGTGTTTGAATGTCATCGCATCTGAGAACACCCTGGAGAGTGCTCAGGCTATTAAGCTCTCGGACACGATCGTTAATCACGAGTTAATTGCAACCACCAGAATGGAGCCATTGGTGCGCTGCGGTCGAATAGATATCGGAAATGGGGTGTACGTCAATACGGGCATAATTCCGTTTACGTCTATGAAACTACCCACCACTGGTCTAATTACGTCTGCGCCATGAGTATATTAAATCGTTGGTTTAGTTCATTAACCGTAATAAATTACGTTGCACGAAATTTAAACCAAATTTAACAAAATCGTGAGAGATAACCTAGTCTAGTCTAGCCTAGCCTAGTTTTTTGCGCGCCTTCGATGCCCTTCGGTCGGACGTTTCTTCACATCATCATGCGGACGGACGCTCAAGTGGATATATAGGCCACCGATAACACGTTCAGAATAATTCACTCAACAATTGAGAAACTATCCGCAACTTGCAAGTTTTCTCACGATATCTTCCCTCGCGTACCGCCGAGCTAACAATATATTTTTTAATATTTTTTTAAAACAGATGCATACCTACGCTGATTCAAACGTGTGACCTCCTATCAGACAGGCGCCCGTTTGATTACGAGCGATCTATCCACTACTACCATCGCTCTATACATTAATTTACTGTCGAGATAATCCCCGCACTACTTTATTATAGCTAGGTATTTATTCTCTCCTACTAGTGCGCCAAAAACAATTGAATTCACATAAATCGTGGTTGTTCCCCAACACAATAGCATAATGAGAAACGCATTGAAAAGAATACACAATGTACTATTACTAGAGCAAAGAAGCTTTGTGCTCGCGTTCTTTGTAAAGGGATTCTCAGAGAAAGCCTAGAATTAATTAACTTTACTCATTAACACCCATGTGTTACAGGATTAATAACGGGCGCAGGCTGAGGAGCGGATTTCACTTATGATTAGAGAGGCGTGTGCAGAGCGGAGGATTCAACTAAACAACACGAACATTAGAGAAACAACGCGAATCCTGTTTGATGACTTTATTTAACACTAAGTAGTAGGTATTAAGCCGGGCAAAGATCGGCCAGACCTCGGGAAGTTCCTATGCTCGCCCTTGCCCTCGATGTACGCACGATTAATAAATTAATAAATTCACACAACACCTACATAATGGTTCATATTTTGTACCACCCAGCCCAATTATCACTTTAAAGATTCTACTTCAACCGTGTCCTCAGCCGATTTATTAAAAACCTTAGTACAGTAGGCGAAGTTAATGGCAAGAACATTCGACGTTACCAGCTCCTAGACATGTCACAGTTAAGTTATGAACCCGGGGAAGGATTGGGCAGACGTCAGACGCCGGCATGATGGATGCGCGCCCCGGCCTAATGAATCCGCCAACAATTAACGAGCTAAGTCTAAACATCTTTGTCAAGCTTACGTTACGGCAAGGAGGTCAACTGTGACACCGGTTGGAACGTCCTAGACGATTGGGCACTTCGCCAAAGATCAGATGTGATGGGAATTTTGAACTGAAACTATGTTGATTTTGTGTTCATATTCAAATCGCCGAATGTGAAATGAATGTGTCTCGCCGAGTGAGTGAGGGTACCGGAGGACCATCGGGGGGGAAGGGGTTAAAAGGTTAGCAGCGCACTTGTTACATGTGTTCATGGGCGGCGGCAATTGCTTACCATCAGGTGATCCGCCTGCTCGTCTGCTACCTATCACATAAAAAAAATCAAAAGTGTTTACTTATTGCATTCAAGATTCAAACAATGCTTTCGGGCGTCAAATGTAAACCAACCAACTGACCAATACATACACCCTGTTTGTAATTCCTCTATAGTGTTTAATACAATACAACTTATTAAGCTACTTAGACAAGACGAAGTCAGGTCAAGTTTTGGCATTGAAATAACAATATTTCATTATTTATTTTTTGTACGAATTTATTAAAAAAAAACGAATACTTCCCGCGTGAGTAAATTTTTGCCACCTGACATACACATGACCTGATACCTATATCGTCACATATTATACTTAAATGAAATATAAATATACAAACTAAACAATACATGCAACAATAAATCTTAGATTTCGTATCTGGATCTAAATAAACAGATATAATGTTGTCTGTTGTAAACTTAGAGGCGTGTAAAGTGAATCATGTGTTACCCGAGCATTGGGACGCCAACTTATGAAATACATTCTCACAAATAACGCGAATTCTGCAAAGTTAGCTAACTGCGGGCAAACGGCTCGGGTTTAGTTATTGTGTTATTAATTACTAGGTCGGTTTTGGCCGCGTGAATTTCGGTCAGCCACTGAAAGCACTATACATAATTTAACCGCTGTGTTTGGATTGTTATAGGTACCCTGTATTTTTTTAATTTTATTTACAAGTTCAAGCAATTTGTCAACAGTAGTTCTCGATTTTATTACTTATACATACAAACATCATCATCATTATCATTTCAGCCAATAGATGCCGACTGCTTGTCACAGATCGGTCCAGCTCCAGCCGCATCCAAGGAATTCCTACGACCTTCACTAGATCGTCGGTGCACCTTGTAGGCCTATAATTGCATGGCGTCCATAAAAATAAGCCCATGTCAATACGAATTGCGCGTCTCGAAAGCTTTCCGTAATAGTTTTTAATATTGACCATTATCAAAACAGAAAAGTACTTTCCAAACCAAAGATTGGAATTATGTTGACATTTGAAAAAATATTTTAATTTTAGACTACATGCCTGCGGAAATAGTCCACTTTACATCACATACGTCTCAAAAAGATTCTAAAATTATATTGGCAAGAACATACAGCCTTAAGAGTTGGACGTAAGGCTCCTAACTCAAGATATTGACTCGGGGTCGATAGGCGACGGCAAACAAGCCTCCGTCCGGCCACGACGCAATAGTGCGCTGTTTGTCGAGAACTACAAATACACCCATGTCAAAGTATAAATATACCCAGAAACACAGAAACAAGACCAAGAACATAATGTTATAAATCTTTACAAGGGCCTCATATAAACGGGACCATATAGGATTTATAAATGTAAGTACATTACAGTGCTCACTGCTTGACAAGCGGACTGGAGGCGCACGGCGCGTCGTCCGTTACGCCCGGCTTGTGCATCTTCGGCTATCCTCTCATTTTCGATATCTGCACTGCTACAGAAGGGGGGGGTGGTCTCCTGAGCTAACCATCGCTCTAGACATTACATTTGACATTATGTTATATTTGAACAGTGGTGACTAGAAACCGTAACAATATTCTTCGCACTGTAATGCAACTTGCCTTCTGTCATTACTTGTTTTATGGCAAGCATACACCCTATCTCCGTCTATTAGATTTGATACGAGAGAGGACGACGATTTATCAAGAGCAAATAGAGCAAACATATTATTATGTGTGGAATGACTTAGAAGGCCTGTCTAGGTGCTTCAGACAAACCGCTTTGCAGTTATTACGATCAATTTTTGTAATAGATCAATACGACCTAAAGTATCTGTAAAAATGCCTGCCCATTTCTTACTCTCAATAACTCCAAGTTATAGGAGATAATCTGTTTTGATGAGTTATTGTTCTAATAAAAGTGACAGATTGCTACTGTATTTACGAATAATGTGCATGAACGTCACGTCATCACGTTTAGCAGATTAAACTAATATTCAGGTTTCCGTAGACGAATTTGAACAAAAATATTAGCTTGACAAGAATGAGACATAATCACGCCAAATTATATTAATGGTACAAATACGCATATTACTTACTAACATTTGAAAAATTCCATAACCTTTAAAAAATCGCATATAAAATTGTATGGGGAGTCAAGAAAGTTTGTCATGAATTTTCAATACTTAGTCGTAGAGCAAAATAAAATGTTTTCAGAAAGGTTGTTAGAAGAAGTTGGTTTATGAAATATAAATGTTTACAGATACAGCCCGTATATTGTCTCTACGTTTATCGTATTAAAAATACACATCCAAAAATGTGTGTGCTAATTTAAAAATAGGGGAGTAAAAGCTGTACTCGGTTTTTTGTTGTACGGCAGCCGCGCCCTATCAGTCAGCGGACTAACACGTTTTTGCCTCGGAACCGGACAGCATTTGCCCATTTAGCTGCCCGATGTTTTTTTAATGTGCCCGCTCAATCCGCTTAAGATAATGCTTACTGAACCTCTCCCGTACGGCAGGATTAGCCTGTCGGAAATAATTTAATTAAAAATATTTCCATTAGAGATTATGAGCGGAATTGAAATACGGTGGATTGGTGGCATCATCTCTTTTTTTACTTTTTAAATAGTATGTAGACTAGAAGATAACTAGATGTCGTGTGATTTAACAAAACCACTGTTCCAAAACTTCAAACTACCTTTTGGTACGTATTCGTTTACATATTCGTTTGTGGTAGAAAAATATCAATAAAACATCCACCAATCCACTAACTTCCCTTGAGGGTTTAGGCCGGGGAAAAAGTTTTTATCGAGTTCCCTTTGGGTTGATATATTTCAATTTCTAAGATGGGAGTAAACCTTCTGTGTTGGGATGTGTGTTCATATTTTTATTGTTAACGCTCAAATGTTAATGCTGACGTCAGAGTAATAGGTAGGTGTAGGTACTCTTAAAGTATAGCTTTTATGTATACTCTACTAAGGTATTACTAATAAGCTACCTTATGGTAGCCGCAATGTTATGGCATGCTAGGTATACGTAAAGAACTCTATTAGTTCCTCAATTATGGTTTTATGATATAGGGGGCAGATGAAATGTCGGACCACCTGATGGTTAGCTAAAACCTCCCCTCATGGACACCCGCAGCACCGTATAAGTAATACGTTATCTGCGCGGAAATACCGCATAGTTTTGTAGTTGGTATAAGGCAGAAAATTATTATTTGCCACGAGTTGTTTCGGAGTTAATTTGTTGCTTAAAAATTGTTGCTTCTTTATGTTACCTGTGTATGTAACTTAATAAGTAAGCAATTTTTATAAAAATACCCCGAGAGTGTTTTTTTTTATCCACTTTGCATGCCGTGGCAACCTATATTAAGACAACACTTAGAATTAGTTTTTGCGCTAGATTTAAGACTATTGTAGTGTGTGGTGTGTGCCTTGTAGGTTGTCCTAAATAAACAAATACTAATAATAAATGTTATATCTATCTGTTACGGGCAACTAGATTAACCTGGCAGGAATTTGACCCATCATTAATAAATGACCGAGAGCATCAGTAGATTTGATAAATTTATTACTTTGAGCGGCCCATATTAATGATTTCCATTGTGGTGAATTTAATAATTCTAGGCTTAAGATAGCTTGAATTTATCATTCAGATGGTGCAGTAGGAAGGTAATTTGCTCATTGATTCTCTATCAATACAAAAGCCGTGAAATATGCTTACCTACACGAATTAGGGGAGGGCTGCTTGCATTTTTGTTTTCTTTCATTATAATTACGTAATTTTTCCATTTACTTAATAAAAAAAAACTTTAATAGTGTTCATAATTTGCTTTTATTACCCGAGACAATAAGGTGGTTTTCTCCGGGAAAAGTGACAAATCATGTAGTTTTAATTGATTCACTTGATTCAGGCATTATGAGTTAATTGTGGCCGAACTTTTCAAACTGCCCGTAACATATCTACTATTCTTCGTTTATCATAAAATAGCTCATTACTTAATAACACTAGCACGTATGAACTTAAGTTAATTTTTATTAGTTTAAACAATAAAGCGGTCGCAAGCGTAAAGTTTACTTTAAAGTGCAATATATTTCCGTGGTGCGAGCGCGCTGCGCAGCGCCGCCTGTGCTATCACAAATAACTCACGTGACGAACCATAGGTGGTTTTTAATTAAGATTTACCGAAAGTCACTAGTCAAACTCTGAACGCTGTTACACGGAGCATACCTAGTGTAGTGTAACTAGGTCAGATTTTAACAGCGGAATGACTTTTATTGATAACGTCTGTCAGCTGTCAGTTTTGACAATACAGACATTTGAATAGATAGCAATTGGACTACGATCAGAAGGCCTCTCAGTTAAATTGACAGGGGGGCGTTGTATAACATTTTCTCTTTTTCTATGGGAAAATGTCAATCACCACTGACACTTGTGAAGGAAACAGCATTCGTTCCGACTTTTGCCGGGACCCGTGGTCAAATAACCGAAGGCGACTATGCCGAAGAGACAACTGACAACGGTTGTCATTTGTAGTTTATGGCATATGTCTTTTGTGTCTGTTTTTCCTCTGTAATGAAAGATGGTAGAGGTTTTTTCGAACAATTACTCCACCAAAGACCCTAGGACAATCATACTTACCCCGCCGGGTATTGTTTTCCTCTATATGTAAGATACCTAAGTATATTATCAAAGTTTGGCATCATCCAGCCTTGGCACATGTGTTAGGTACATCGCACGTCCAGTCGATAACTCAGAGTGTCCATTTGCAAAATTTGAACTGTCCCGAGCATTTCGCAAACA
Organism: Cnaphalocrocis medinalis; assembly: GCA_014851415.1. Classification (NCBI taxonomy): domain Eukaryota; kingdom Metazoa; phylum Arthropoda; class Insecta; order Lepidoptera; family Crambidae; genus Cnaphalocrocis; species Cnaphalocrocis medinalis. The sequence goes on along the minus strand of CM026285.1, from coordinate 4,881,005 downwards.
TTTGCCACCATCCATCTCCAAAAGTTTTTAATAACCGTCCAAACGGCTTCCTCTTATGGGCATTTCGTTTCATTTTTGCAATAGGATTTGCGTTAGTGCACATAAATTGAGAGGATATCTTCAGCTAAGGTATCTGAACTGTTCGAATTTTCGCAATCTATATTTTATATTTTTAGATATATTGTGGTTATACACTCGTCGCCTGTAAAGTGATGCAGGTTCGTAAACAGAACGTTGTCTCGGGCTCATACTAATTTCATTGTCAACTTGTGTTCGGAGTAAGAAAAGTTATATCAACTCCTTAGGAAGTCTTCGTTTGTGTTAGTGCTTACTCCTAAGACTAAGAAGTTTTAAAATCACGTCAAGAATTTAAGAGCTGACTGGTAACTCATGTTAATTAGTTAAGTCTAGATTGTAATATACAAATATTTATATACGAGTACAATGTGTACTTGTGCCTAATTATATGCTTTAAAAGTAGACTTTATAAATCGTACCTATGCTGAGGTATGCTCGGCGTTCCTTTCGATGTCCAATCCGTTTAAGATATATGGAAGCTTTAACTAGGGGTAAATGGCCGTGTTCCTACTGTTAGCGGAAGCCGGTAAATCGCTGGAATGGCGTGTACTGAACAGTTTGGGATTTTAGTCCCGTGTAGTGCTGCTTTGCATGGTAATATCGACGGAGATCTGGAAAATCAGTCATATCTAACGACCCTTCACGATAGCATTGATGACAAAATTAAGTCATGCTATGGATAAAAAATTAAATAAAATGAAAAAGATGCGACACTATCTGTGAAGCCATGACTAACTGTGGTTGCCTTGACATGCTGTTCACTTGATACGAGTACGTATGAATTATTTACTTAGGTTTTGTTGAAGCTCATAAACCAAGTACTAAATACCTACATTTTTAAAATTTTGCTTGTAAGTTTATTATAATTTTATAATTACGTAATTGTACTAGTTTACACGGTGCGAGCGGCTATTCAAGTAGAGTTCCAGTTACTCGGCAAGTAGAATTGAAACATCATATTAAATCGCAGGTCGTCGGTAGATTACGTAGACTTACTTATTTTGAAATTCATAAGTATTTTATGGACCTAACATGAATACATATTTTTCTATCCCTATTTCCCACTGCTGTGCCACATGGCACAGTGTGCGCCACATCCATCGATCATTGACTTTTCCCATCCAATTGGACTAGAACAAACCGGACATTGCGACCAAATGGGAGTTCCCTGTGTGTCATGTTTATTTGTATACGACGGGAATATTCTCATTCGTTACGGGACGGCTTCGTTATAGGCCACCGGCTACTGCCATCTTGCGCAAATCGTCGCTCGAGCCAGAACACAAATAAATAGGATTAAAAAAATACTTTTATTTGTAGCCGCAGCCTGTTTCCGATGTTTGAGAGGAATAAAGGAAATTGGCCGAGTCCTGTCCGTTGCATATTCATCGGCATTAGCATAGTCGGACACACGCGGCCGGCTCGGCCAAGGACTGCGGGCTCTGGTTTATGGCCGCTGCGAGGCGACTAACAAACAAATTGTGCTGTCGACAACATGTTTCAAATTAGTTCCTCGTTTTCAAAGTTCTACATTCCCTGACATCTAGTTCCGAGTCGGGTCAGCTCGTAACTATGTCTAGTAGAGAGCTCTGTCGAGGAAAGCCATTGGATACTCGATGAAAGAATCATCACTACCTATTTGACATACGGTTGTTATTTATATATCATGCTTTTTTTTTCTAAATAAAATACTATCGCCTAACCTAACCCAGTGGGGGCGATGACGTTGGGGGTGACTGCTTATAGCCCGGAATGGAATGACAACCGCTTACGTGTGGTTCGATGTAAAAATTCAGCCGCAGGAAGTAGATCAAGCCGTCCCTCAGAGCAATCTCCATGATAAATGCGGTGCTGTATTCGGTATACATATTTGATCGAAGGACACAAGGTGTTTTGCATGACGGCCGTAATAAAACCGCTGGAATGTCCCTGCCGGTGTTACTGCATGACAACTGTCACTGCGAGTAATTTTAGTGTCACCCTAAATAGTTTAGCCCGCAGTAAAACACGGTCCAGGTACTTTACGACTCGAGTCACTATTTCAACACGCATGTTAAGTTTACCCGCGCGCCGACCGCGGTCGAAATTGCTGTCACTATGTTTATAGAGCAGTTTGGCACCAAAGCCAAGCGGAAATATGTTTGAATCACGAGATTTTTTTTAGCTCGAATAGGACAAAAGGCAAAATATGCTCCCCATTCATTTCCAGCGGTTGCCAATTTTGAGAGAATATAATAGTTACTTTATTGTAACCTACCGACTATTTTAAATAACACATGTGTCATATCATTCATTCCACATTGAAAGAATGAGATCGAATCGGCCGCCAAGAAGGCAATTTCTCGGACAACTCACTGATCTTCAGCCAGTTGGGCTATTGAGTGATTTAGATTCCGAAGCAACTCCTTTGAACGCAACTGGAATGACACGATGAGATAACTGTGGTAACGTCATTAAACACAATTTTTATCTGTAGAAAAGCTTACGTTGTTTCTCGTTTTCACAATACAAGAAAAACCTTAGTTTAGCACCGAATAGCAAAGATATGGAGTGAAACGAATAAAACTTAAGTCAATCTGTTCTTTTACCGCATTTTCACCAAATCAACTCCAGAAAGCGGATTTTTACGCTACAATTACATAAAACCACTGATTCGGAAGGCGCCCTCTGCCGGCGAAAGCGTTTTATAAATGACCCAATTATTGTTTCGCACTCAAAAGAAAAATAATACGAGTAGGTACGTTCTGTATATTACTTTTTCTCGCACTAGATTAAAACAGGTCATGCGCCGGTCGGCAGGCTCCGCTTTATTTCGAACCAAACAATTCCCTATTGAAAATATTTTCTTTTATGCTTAAAATTGGAAAATACTTTTCGGTAAGCAGCAAATTAAAAGACTTTTCGTATCCTAACACCTACTTCATTGTTAAGGTTTTCTGTTTACAATATTTCGTTATCTTGTTTTTAACTTGGCTAAACATCAGAACCAGCTGGCACCAAACAATGGCATCTGTCCTTTTGTGAGTCATCGTAATAAAATAATTATATCTGTGCTATTCATCTACCTAGATATAGTAGGTATTGCAATGCGATTTCGGATTGTTTTTACACTCTCAAATAACTTGGTAGCCGACAGGCAGACGGATCACTTGTTGGTAAGCGATTGCCGTCGCATTGACACGTGCAACGCCAGCGGAGTCACAAGGTCTCTGGTACCCTCGCTCACTCCGTGAAACACTGCTCAAGCACTGCTTCATGCCACGCCAGTCTGAGGATGTGGAACACTCCTGTTGTTAGCCCGTCCTTTCATACCGAAACGTAGCTCTCCCACAATGAAAAGTATAAAATAAGATCAGATTGGCGACTTAATTCAGTACCCGCACGATGGCGAGGCGAGGCGATCGTCATACCGTAGTGTGAATTTATGGCCAGTGCTACGCAACTTTCGACGAGGTTGGCTTACAAGGCCTCGCTCATCGGCGTGAAGTAGCGTGCACGACGATATTATACATAATCCAGCGCCTGTGCGAAGAATCTGCGAGGACTAGTTTCCCGGCCCCATTACACTATCGGCATTCCAAGCGAAAGATGAGTTACCTCCCCTACATGGCTGGAGTTACAGTCAACCGCTTAGTGTGAGCGCTAGGCAAACTCTTTTTAGCCCTCTTTTTAGACCGACGAGGTGTTATAAGTTTGAAGTATCTGTACTGTATGTGCCGTCGTAGCTCCCGGACGGATGATTCGATTTGAATTTTGTTTTAAAGGTTAAACAGTCGGGAGTATTTTTAAGCTATGTTTAATGGTTGTGTTTGGTGTTGTGAGTGTCTAAGGACAGCGGCATTTGCTTACCATATCAGATGATGCGTCTGCTCGTATTACTAAAAAAACAGATAGCTTTTTAATTTTTACCGCCCCTCCCCCAAACATTCAACGTGACAATAGTAAAATCTCCACGTCAGAAGACTTTTCTAGCTCGTAAATCTGAGTGTTTCCAACTGAACTGGTTCTAAAATAAATTTATCTGTTCGCTTCGCTAAAGATAAGTCTGGTTAGAATTCAGCGCCCGATTCAATGCGCGCGTGAAATACATTCTCCGGGCAAATGTATATATCACCGTGAAATAATCCGAATCGTTCGTTGATCAATTTCCTAGGAAGGTGAACTACTTTCGGAAAATAGCAAACTGCAGTTGAAATGAATTATTTAAACGGCGTTAGGTTTATTTTCGAAAAAAGGTTAAGTTACTTTAGAACTGGGGGAGTAATTCTCGTGCATCTCGGCATTGAAGTCGAATTTAGAGATTTCATACATTTGCCCATACCTAATAATTCGACTTCAATGTCGAATGCACAAAAATTGCCGCCCCGTAACCTCCCAACATCTGGTGGGCTGTGGGGTCACCAGATTGAACGAGGTTGCGTTAACCTAACCTTTTTTCGAAAATGAAATTTAGCACTAATATATTTAAAGTTGATTAACTTTCGGTTCTGACTACTCGTATTTACGGCGATATACACGACGTCTTTCTACAAGAACAACAGTATGACACGTTGCATTTTAACTATAACATATTAAAACGGGAATAAAAGCAACGTTTATTTCCACTTAGAGTCCGCTTGTAACCACGACTGCTGCAACGTAGCCGAAACGTCAAGCAGTAAGTATGTACAATGTATTTAAAATGGACGTCGCTTTAATTCCCGTTTAATATTTTCAGAGTAAGAAATGGAACATAGTCTGCACAATTCTTTGCGTTTAGTACGCGGATGTTACTATAGATATATACGTTTAATCTACACCACTTTATTTATTTGTATATTGTTGATGAAAGGTTTCTTTGAGCGAGAAAATAGTTCAAATTCTCTTTCTCGTCGCTACGTCTGCGTGGGATAAGTACGAGCAAAATAGAATTGTATTTTACGTGCAAAGCAAACAAAAGCAGTGTTTCCAACTAAACATTTTGATGCTCAATCTAGTACTTTTTTCGTGAATCTAGCGCTAGGATTTTTATTTAAGAACAACGGATGATTAGAAAACAATCACGCAAGCCTAGTACTTCCCACGACCACTAACTAAACACGTGCCGTGATGTCTGTTTTAAGATAAGATTTTTGGATCTTCAGCGCTACATTGATCTTTAGCACAATATACTGCATCACACAGAATGAGCTGCTGTAAGCCAGCACGTTTACTCGGCTTGTTTATGTGAACTACTTACTTTCTAGCTTGCGCGTGCGAGTTACCCGTAAGATGACGTCAAAACAGTGCGAGTTACTTACTGCAGTGCAGCTACTCGGCAGACTCACTCGTACGCTAGATCGCACTATGTGAGTGAACCTGTATTTAGTTTGGAATTTCAACAATTGAGCAATTTCACGTAACGCCCCTTCCCCAGCCGCGATGTCGCGTTGGCAACACTAGACAAAAGCCAGACAAATTCATCGGAGCTTGACATGCAATCCGCTAGGTTTATCTGCCGCAATTGTTGCAGACTGTCGCTGCAGACACTCTCATCATGCACAACTATCCATGAATAAATGAATCCAATTCAAGTTTATAAAAGTTGTGCAAGATAAAGAGTTATGTTACTCATTGTTTGTGTATCATTTTACCCTTTACCGTCTTCCAAAAATAAGAAAATTCCATCGAATGCATATTTTCGTTTACATACATAGAATTTCTTCGCCAATTATATTAACGGATTGGCATTTTTAAGAGTTTATGCAAACTATTGTTTATAAAATATTGCTTTTACCTTTTTAATAGAAGGTAGCGATTTCTTTCAGATGATATTTATGTAGAGGAGAGAACGTGTAAGCGATAATGTGATTTAACAAGCACTCAGTAAAAAAAATACTATTGTGAGGGTACTGGATGCCTATAAAGGGGAGTTTTGGTGACTCCGCTGGTGTTGTGGATGATACTTCTGCTCATCTGTCACTTAATACATACCAGAAACTTTTTTTTTGTTTTGGTGGACTTAAGCCCGCGCAGGGTGACGGCCGCTCGTGGGATTCCGCCAATGTCAAGTGCTTACAGAGACACAACTTCCAGAAACTACTAGTACCATTTATTTATTTTATCGTGTCCAACTACTAACATTGAAACAGTCTCTGAATGCATTGTTGATACCAAGAGAAAGAACAAAACGTAGTTCCTAGACACTGAATATTACGAGGCGAGTTGAAGGAGGCTATCGCAACCCTTCCCGCTCATTAATCCGGAGCAGTAAATCTGAGAAGCAGTCGGAAGCAAGTAATAGAATAGAGTATGAATAAGTCATGTTATCGGCCGGAGGCTCGCTGCAGCGGAGTTGCCGCGGGGGCGGGGGTGAAATATGGGTGGGTTAGGGAAAACATCCCTTTCTGACTTTCTTCCGGCTCTTTAGACAGTGGCGTCCGCGGAACTTTATCACAACAAATTCTCCCAACATCTCATACGTTGATCTGTCTTTCTACCAAGTATCTCAGCTTTGTGGAAAGATTTGGCTGCAGCAGTAGATTCCAATGGTTACGACTTTTAGAAAAACGTTCTCCTTTCTGAAAGTCCAGGCAACGCATCGGTGAAATCTGTCTCGCAAATTTTATGGACGGCGCAGATTGCTTACCATCAGGTGACCCGCTTGCTCGTTTACCACCTCTAGCATAGAAATGTGGCCGAGGCACTAAATAATTACACCCCTAGCTGAACAGGCTACGCACACATATAAGCGTGCGTACAGTGACCTGAGTATGGTTCGAGTTCAAAAACAAATACAAGTGTTTTCATCTCTCTGTACAAACCCACGTTTGGGCATCGAGCCCACGGCCCATCAGGCCATAAATCATCATTTCAAATTGTTTCAGTCAAGTGACAGACAAACTAGTTGAAAAATCTAATCAATGTTGATCTTATTTTTGACACGTGACTCACGATTTTTCTCCGTAGAGCTTTGGGCGACTGTCATGTCCTCAGCAACACTTCGCTGCATAATAAACGCGTCGCCGACGCCGAGCACCCGCGGCCTACACAGAACCACATGGCACGACCGAACGTCATCTCTATCCCCTTCCCTCGCGCTGCTACATCGTGGTTCGTTTCCGAGGGTTTCATTGTAGTAAACCGCTGGAGGGGACCCTTGGCTGAATATTTGAAAAGGTTCGCCACTCCATATACATCCGCATTACAAGATTTGGTAGCCACAAATGAATGTTTACTTGGTCCTTGAGCAATGTTATGTTACCGTCGTGAAGGTTCGAGAATCTAATTTCGTTGTAAAACGGACCTGTTCACACAGAGTGCTGAGAGGAAAAACCGTAAAAATATTCCGTTAAAATCTCATTGTACAAACGTTCGTGTGATGAATTCTTATTGTTGGTTCAGTGTCTGGGTGCAATGTCTAATATATCCGTAACACATGTGCTTATTAAGTAGTAGTAGTAGTGATTCAAAGGAAAAGCTGTAATTATAATTATTCGCAGAATTTGTGTATACGTAAATCGCAAATCATTTCTGACCTACTTCTTAATTATCTCCTGTTTCATTGATCTGAAATAAGGTATGCAAATATAAATAACTACCCAAAAAATACGCGAGTAATTAGGTTACTCGTAGATTGATGGAACATAGTAAAAAAGTGTAGATATGGATTATAGTGTCACCATCATCTGCTCAGCGGTAATTTCTGGTTGCGTCCAAACACAATCGACTTTATTGTGTTTTATATTCTGTAGAACAGATGCACGCTCCTATTAAATCTCAGCTCTACATTAAATTCTTGGTCTTGAATTCATTTTATTGTTTGTAGCGTTAATTTTCATAAACATGTTTGTCTTAGCCCCCGGCGCTGCTCGCTGTAGTCGCTTTCCGTCAACATTTTCGTCATATTAAACTGTCAGTAACATTGTAATTCTTGCCTCTGGGCTAGTGGTCGTATCCTCGGTAAAACACATATCGTAATTAATTAAAGCAAACACAATTAGCAGAGAATGTATATCCAAGAGCTGAGCAAATAGATGTGGCGACGAGTGCTGTGTGAGCACGGACGCCGGGGCAACAGGTACCCCCTACATACACCAACAGCCCACGACGGTCAGTACTTCCTTTGACAACCACCAATCGCACATAAAAAAACGCTTGAAGAAGCTTAGAGCTTGTACTTTTTTAAAAGTAACTATGCTCTGAAATATTTACGTCTTTGTTGGATATAAGTCAAAATGCGTACATAATTTTTAGATGATATTAATTAATTATTGTTTTCATCTTGTTTTGTTCCTGTTTCCTTTTTGTTATAAGCGATACTGTTATGATTATTTGTGCACTTCCAAAAACACATTCTTTAGTTGGCAGAGAGGGTTTTAGACTATCGATAGTCGCCTAGGGAATAGTTTTCGATAGTGTCGATGCTGTTAGAAATACTACCGATAGAATGACGTGATACCAGCTATCGATTTTATCGACGTTAAATAGTATTGCACTCGGCAACACTTATAACTCATAATTTCTTTTTTGTGGAACACAGGTGTTTTACTACAATTGGTGTTTAACTGTGTATAATCGATAGACTGTGTAAATCTTGAACAGTTTTCGAGGTCAACTATCGTTAATTCAGCAACACTAGTGCACACATGTGTCTCGTCGTGAGTAACGAGGGGGCGACGGCTGTGAGCTGCACGTAATGTGCAGTTTGCTCCCCCCCCCCCCCCCCTTGGTTAATGATTTGCATGCGTCCGGGGCAATGCAAACAACGTCTTTAGAGTAATGCCTAATTCAGGTAAACGGTGACATCAAGCTGCGCCGCGTGTATGCTCGCGACACCCAGCAATTGCATCACATTAAAAGTAAAGGACCAATAAGAATACAATATTTATTTCTATCTTGTATTCTTATCAGGGTGAACAACATTGTGTTATGACTTTTGAATATTATGTCGATTTTTTTTTAGATTTCTCATACAAAATGACCGATATTTTACGGAAAAAAAAGTTGAAATTTTTAAATAGAATTTTAAAAAGTCGTAGAACATTCATGTTCAAAATGGTTGGTAGAACACCTGGTTATAGGGATGTAAACACCCCTAATGCTAATATACCCCTGTACACCCTTGTCAATGTAAACATTTAGGTACATAGTTTACACCCTGCATATTAGCATTTTTATCTAGTCTGTTAGTGCAGTTCAAATGTCTTAAATTTTATGAATGGTCCTGTAGAACCATAGAACATGTAGAAACATGTTCGTACTCGTTAGTAAACTTAATCGTTATCTACTCATTTTAAAATCTCTAAATTGGCTTGTGACTAAATTACAATAATGGTTTTATAAACTGTAGGGTCTGTAGTTAAAGAGTACGAACCACCAAATTCACTTAAAATTTCGCTCCAGGTGAGCACGCCTCCGCTCTGGGGTTTAGTTTAACTTCTCAAGTAAATGTAAGAGACTTTGAGATATTGAGTATTATTTCTCGAAAGAACAAAGGTAGTTTAGTGGATTAGATAAGAGAAGATAATAACGCGCCTTCCATACTGGCTGGTACGAATCGGAACATGCACCTCTCTCTCTTCACATTTGCTCGGCGGACACCGTGAGGAAAGCTTCACGTTTCGGATAGTTTCTGAAATGTTTATCCATGATTGAATTAGTCTACTTACCCTTTCAGGGTTGCGAAAGTTAGACAGTTCATTGTAATTATCAGACTCCCCAAATACTGGATCATAGTCTAAGAGTACCCAAAGCGGTTGCGTTAAAAACTGCAACACGTTGAGATGAAAGAGAGTCTCATAAAGTTATTGAGGCTGCTCCAAAGTAGACCATGGCCAGTAACAAGGGGTGCCGTGTGCGCGAAGCAATCAGGGAGTCTCTTTGCGTTGATTGGTTTTCCTTTCACGGAGATAGCAGTATTGTTTGCGTCAGCGCTTACAAAAACTCAAGGGCGTTAACGCATCAGGTTCTCATTAGAAAAAGTACTCCTATACAGTTGTCAAGGTCACTGTTATGATGCACTGTTATTCAGATAGGTCGACAGATATTATTATATATATCTATTTCCACCCCGTGTAGAGTTGGTCACTAGTCAGGAATCTACACGGTGGAGGTTGCCGACTGGTGGTCTATTGTATGATTTCTAGCTTTGAATATCATTTATCTTTTAACCTCCGACGTAAAAAATTATAAGTTTTACGAGTCAAATCTAAAAAAATACATTGGCAATGGGCTAAGGCAGCAAAAGCAGTTATTAAATGAAATTAAAGTCGCAGAAATAAACTGGAACCTTAATCAAAATTTTAGGATAGTAACTTCTTTTGAACATGAACTAGCAAATGACCGATGCAGCCGCTTGCATCTGATAGACACGAGACATACGCGTCGTTCGCAGGGCTACTACCCACAGTACCAATAAATAGTTAGGTACTTTGTAAAATTTTAATACCTACCAGAAACACCACTTCTCAGAAAATCTACATAGGTATTCAAAAACCTAGAACGTAACCGCTTTCCATCTACTTTCTTAGATACTATAAACATAAATATTTTCTAGCCAGCTTCAATATTTCGCACCCAACCCGTATTTTCTGAAGTTTTGCTGCTCCAAAACATACACTACAAGGCGCTCTATCGCATTTGATCCATCGGTAACGGTTTATTTAGATTTTTTACCATATCAACAGAAGCCGTGCCAGTACCGATTTTTATAAGCAAAGTTTTATATTGATTTGACAAACGTCTAAGTATAACTTTAATGTGTGTCTGACAAATGAAACTAATTTCTATTTCATACTAAAGCATAATTTAGAAATGTTCAGTATTCTATTTGACTCGACCTTGAATTGAGCCTATTACCACCCAATGCCTTTCTCGCTAGGGCTCTACACCACAGCGCAGATCTGCCATCAAGTTCGTCAATGTAGCTTTATTATGTTCAGCATCTGACCCTCTTAAATTATTCATTTGATTTATGTCATGTTTGCACCAAAAAGAGCAATGTTTTTGATTTACATGTTTACACAAAAGGAGCAAGGACAGTAGCCACGGAAAAAAAGGCCTTAGCCCAATCAACGTAATCGGTTTAAATGGCAAACAATTTCGGGGCCGAAGAAAAATGACCACCCTCCTTGGTCTCCTCAAACTTGTTGTAATGCTTCCCATTTCCCTTCCGTTTATTCGTATTTCGATGCATTAGCAATTAAAGGTAAGAACTTAAATCGATTAATTTAAAAAGTTTTAAATTATATTGGTTAACTTGAAGCGTTTCCGCTGACTGAATTGATTGATTAATTAATCTCTTTTCGTTAGTATTGGGCTAAGTTTGTGCGTTAATTATATTTTCGTTCAAAATTTAGGTACATTCTTTATAGATGATTGTAATTGATATTTTTAGAAAAAAAAAGTTTGCTTTCATTCAAATATTCCAACTTCATGACTGGAAGTTACGATAAAGTAGATGGAAAATAAATCTTAATCAATGAGTTCAAATAGACTCTAAAATTTGCGTTATAAAGAAGTTCAGCCTCTTCGGTGCCCAATATAAAATAATTTTGCTACAAACAAAACTACTAAGCATTGAAATAAACGGAAATCAAGGGTTTCTGATGGCGAACCATCTGCAGCATCACTGCAATATGTCGTTGAAAAACGATATAGAAAATTCACTGCAACAAATAGCTTCCTCGCAAGACACCGACGGCTCGTTCATCTTTCCTACTTGATGCATACATTTTGAACACAGAGGCGCGCGAGCACGCAGGCAACCTAGATTGGTTCTGAAATTAGTTTAGCAGATAGGACACGGACACTTGCTCAACAATCGACGACCAATTTAGCCATAGCTAAAGCAAATGTAACTGCTAATTATGTACCTAAATTTATATATACAATAAATTTCATTTCATTTCGTGTAATAACTGTACAACATGCATGAGCTTCTGTGATAAATTAATTATTATTCACAAGTTTCACAACGCATAAGCAACTGGAATTGCACACCGGAATAGGGGCTCCACTTGTTGCCGCATCAGATCTTTATTTTGTTCTCACTTTAGCAGTTACTGTTGCCCTGTTATATTGAGCCAAACTTCTGTTGCCTATTAATTTACCGGCGAGTGATGGACGCGTGGGCCCCGCGCTGACGGCCGGGGTCCGCGGCCCGCCTTGAATAATAATGCACCGCGCTCGCTGGCTCCCGACGCTAAGCGGAACCCTTGTTACGGAATAAGCCAAAAAAACGTCACCGACGTCCCTCCTCTTTGTATCGCGCGACAGTTTTTAGCAAACGCGATTTTCTCAAAGCACTGAGCTGAGGTTTTCGCTTTTTAACTCCGCAACTTTGCGGTCTTTTCCTTATCTTTCCTTTTAGTTGTTTTCTCCTTCCTCTACATTTTATAAATTCTATCACGCGTACTATTTGAACCGATTATTAAAAATATAAGCGTATTACCAGCACACACACGTGCGAGTATTGGTACGCTTCTTTAATAAAAATCATTTTTCTTTTTATTAAACTCAATACTACCAGATAATTATGTTGGTGGTAGAGTACGTATATGAGCTCAGCATTTTGTTTTATAACGATCGAGATAAAAACAAAAAGCAAACTGAATTTTACTTTACTCACGTATCAAAAATATGTTGTTAGGAAGTTCGCTTTGTATGGTTTAATATTACATACGAGCACAAATGGATAAAGTATTATAGTTACCGCACGAGCGCCTCGCCCCAAGCCCCACTTCAACATTTATAAGCAGGTACAAATGAATACGATATTGAATCATTTGCCTTAATTTGATACAGAATATTCCAGACCCGACTCGCTGAATGTTTTCTAAATTACAGCCTTTTGCTAAAAATGAAACTTCTGCGAATAAGAAGCAAAAATAAGAAAGTATTTTCACAAATTCCGGAGCGCAGGTGCTGTGTTGAAAACAAATGTCATTTCTATCCATTATTAAAGCTTTTGATATAGATCTATATCTCTTCACGTTACCTAATTGTTTATTTAGTATCTTCATACTCTATTGTTAGGAAACAACTATCAGAAGTGTAAAAATAAACCCACGACCTATGTCGTATGAGGCAGAGTCACTACCAAATGCACCATCCGACCAGTCATATCAAATGGCATTCGATTCAAATTCATCATCAACATAAAATTGTGTAGGTAATAGTGTAGACAACACGGCTTACGTCGGTTTACTACGACCATGTCGCATTTCCTCAATAATATTAAACCATTAAAGAAATTTAACGGAAATACTTTAACGAGTCCTCCACACCTGTCCATCCGAGGTTGAGCCGTTTCAAAGCTCTACTACGTTCCATTTTCCTGTTAAACGTCCCCACGTCGTACAATATTTAGGTTCCCTAGTAGTGAGAGTTTGCCAATTCTTGCACCATGACATGATTACATAGTTATAAGAGACGATGATCCAAGCCTTTTCGGGCCCATAGACGTCATCATCATTACATAAAATAAACATTAAACGGAATGAAAGAAGACATAACGAGCGAATCGTTTATTTGCCAATCAATTTTCTTGATACAACAGCTTAATGAATAACCCTTTCAATCAGGTTTAAATCTACCGCGCTCGTTAACCCCCGAGCGCGGACTGGTCCGGTAATTGAAAACTGATTACCAGCTGATCCGCGCCGTGTGTACCGACCCTTGATCGCCGCACACAGAGATCAATCGACAATCACTCTATAAGCTTTACTTGCATGTAAAATTTAGCTGTAAGGCAAACATTAACCCTTGATATAGAGGGACAACATCAGCCCAAAGTCACACTTCATAGAAGGCATAACACTTCGGGTCGACGCAAAACAAGGTAGGACTCAAAACTCAATTCCTTATTTCTTCATTATTATACAAATAGATCTACTATATACTATATATACTACTCCTGCCAGGGGTAGGTAGATTATGTAGAGCTCCGATGGTGTCACTTTTGTTTGAAAGCGACAGGTATATGTAATTATCATTCGTTAGTCATTTCAGGACGTTTTCGTTATGGGCCACCTTGAACTATGATCCCATTGATATTATCACATGAGTATTTATGTAACTTGTATATCTTGCTTCATTAAGTACTGCTTTTATCAGTCCAATAACAAAAGAAGATTTTAAACAGAAAAAAAAATCTGCAATTCTACATGCTATTGCTGATGTCGGGTAAACAATTTTGTTAGGAAAACCTGATATATTTTCTCTCTTTAGAAATCTTTTCATAAAAGCTCGTTCATTAGGTGTCCTTACCGCTGCTGGTTGGATCCAGTAGCGCCGCCACAGCCATTTAATTTCTGTTGTGACGAATCAAAGACAAAATAATATTATTATGTTTGTAAGCCAACTTTGTCAAGAAAAGGCATTGCTACATACGGAAACCATAGGCGTTTATTAAGACCAAATTTTAGATAAATAATACGTATCAAGCATAAATAACTCTATTCCGACTATTGATGTTTTACTAGTTAGTCTAAGTGGTTATATTTACTAAATTACGTTTTTCACTTTACTTATATCTACAATTTGAATTATGAAGCCTTTCAGATAGGCGACACATATTTTATCCATCATTTCCTATATCTAAAAATAAACTCCATCTCTTAGCGGCAGCTTCTTCTTAATATAAGCTTTTAGCAGTATTTTTATTCAGGATGGTCCAAACTAATCAGGCTGAAGTAGGGTAAAGAAGTCACGTTTTCAAAGGAATTTCTTGTCAATAAGGTAGCTCGCAGTATGGAAGTTATAAAGCCGTAACTTTATTGATTATGCGGCACATCTCACGCGTTTGTTGGAAGCTTACCTTGGATCTTTATTATTTCTGAATTTCTTTTCCGTATAATGATTGGGGTTGTAAATTTTGAAGTATTTAAGCCAAAATCAATCAACCAAAATCGCTTCATTGTAATTCCACACTTCTCAAATCATGGTCCAAAGGTGCTCCGAAGTGAGTGATGAATACTTGTATTTATTCAATACTCAATAATTTATTGCGTTCCATAAGGTACAAATAGTAAGGTTTAACATTTTTATTCTATATACACTCTTATGGACCCTGTTAGGGCACAGCAAAAATTTAGGAGAGAGGAAGCGAGTCTTGAATGACAATATCTGAGTGTAGATGCATTTAAGCATTCCTATTCCTCTACTGCCGGTTATTTTTTTTATTGAAAATGGGCTTGTCCTTGGCATCGCCTAACGATGGAGCGGGCTTACCCATATTTCCGTGACATAAGTGCATAATCTTCCCATTATTTACAATTCTGAGCATAACATTAGGCTTAATCATGCCATTCAGAAAAGCTAGCAAAAACAAAGTTGGCAGCGTACTTGTAACTTCACTAGAATTGCAGGAATCTATTGGCGACGTCAATCGCTTACCATTAGATAATCCATCTGATCCTCTGCCATTTAGAATTACATTATATCAAATATTGTTTAAACTACAAAATATCTATGTGGCAAGCGTTCACAGTCGCTGGATGTAGCACGTAACGTGGTCAATTTCTCCCTCTCTGTTGAGTCGGGCGACACGGTGTGGTCGGCGTGAATCAGTTTCTCATTCGCATATTTGGCGCCGCGCGGCCGGCGCTGCGCGCTCTGCGGCGTTGTGGTTTTGGTGAGCGCGAAACAACTGCATTTCATCGACGAAATTATCAATAATTTTATACTCAGTGTCAACTCATTGGGAAGTTGCCACCATAATCTAATTTCAGTTGGGTGCTCATATATATGAAATAACATTAACACACCAGTTGAAATATGTGGAATAGTAAGTAATTCTTAATCTAGCAGAAGTTATAACAACCCTCGAACCGCTGCACTGTTATATGGCTCGACAAAGCAACTACATAAGTTATTATAATATCTAATACCTACAAATTGTTATTAGATATACGTACATGTACACCTACAAAGTAGGTTAGAACTTTTGTCCCTGTTGAGGTTGTATCCAAACAAATACACTAGGTACGTAGTTTTTGTTTCACTAAAAATATCAAGTGTTTTAATTAAAACAATTTGCAGGCGCACGTGTGGCAGTGTCTCGTCACGCTACAAAGCGCAATAGTAGAAGGTACTTACAGACGCGTTACCACGCATTACTGAGCGAGTGCTGAATTTGTCTACAAAATACGATTACCTATACTGTAAAATCACCTTCACGTGGTTCATACGGACTTTCCATAAACGTACAAATAGAACTAGAAAAAAAACTTTTCGAGCATCTGAATTTGCGCCAAATACCTACATTTGTAAATATTGCTACGCGCTGCAGCGTACAAACATTCAAATTTCAAATTAGTTTGCCGAAAAACTGTGAAACTCTCGGACCTGAAAACTGTTCCTGCAAATTTAGTTTAAAACTTATGGAATCACTTTTATAACTTTTCAAGTTGAATACTTTTACATGCGAAAATCGCAAGTTCAAAAAGAGTGCACGAATATTTTGCATTTCATTTTACTCTTATGTTATGAGCACTAACGCTTATTGCTTTACTCATTTGGAAATAAACTTGTTGCTCTATCTTAATCTACCTTAAAATTATCTACCTTCATCTTAATTTGTCTTTAATAACTTTAAGAAGTATTTTACACAGATTTCGCACACACCGTTTGTAAGATAACTCTGTAATCTTAACTACAAGTGGATACTGAGATTAATTTGATTTTCCTTCATGACCGAAGCCTCATCTAATTGTTTTTCTTTCAATTTCAGAAGAAAGTCAAACGAAAACTTTCATCTGGCACGTTTTGCTTGCCGAAGGTATTGAGGCTGTTCCTTGCCAAACGGAGCTCCATTTACGGAGCAGCAGTAATTAGAAACTCTGCAAATTTAGTTAGGTTCTTTGTGTTGAGAAAGAAATAGGAGCAAACGGGTCGCCCGAACTCACCGCTGTCTTTGAGGTATTCAATCAGTTAGTTCGATTTTAAATGAAACAATAATTTGCAGAGCACGTCACGGTTTCGGTCCCGTTCATTTTATTATGATATTTTTTTTTTAGTTTATCTCAGAAACTCTAACAGGCAGCAACTCAAATGGGAGAGTTGTCGCTAAATTTTTGTAACATAACCTGGTTACTGAAAAGTGACTTCTGCTCACCGCACACGCAAAAGTACCATCACGATTCACAAAGGAACGATTGATCGTTAGCAACGGAAGCAAACTCGAAAGTATCGGCTTTGTTACAACTTACGTCTGTTACAACAAGATTCGTTCTGCCCTAAATTACGACTCATTAATACTTTTGCTCATTGTTACCATTCAGTTGACCACACGGCTAGTTTGTGTTTTATTGAACCTTTAAGAATTTGATGCCTCTAAACGTGTAGTTGAGCGATGACATTCCTTTTGTACAGTAATAATAATTCATTAAAGGGCCGTAAATTAGAACACCATTGACCAAGGCTATTCGAACCGGCTCGAATTCATCGTAAATACGAAATACGAGCTGCTCAGTGCACAGCTGCCGTCGCGCCTGGTATTTGAGGCACGTAATACGTTGGCGAGCATACAGACGAGCGACAGTGTGCCGCCCAGGTGACAGTGGATCCCCGACTCCGTCACTGACCGTGGCTGACAGTCAGCCGTCGCGGCTGTTCTCGGGTTCTACCATTCTCTCTTTCTCGGCACCGGTGGTCATCACTGACGATCGGCAACGGTAGCGACGTCAGCTGCAATTCGGCAACCGTCGCCTACGTATTATCTTAGTCGCATGCGGTCGCTGGTTTGTAAGCCTCACTAGACCCAATACATCGGAATTAAACAATACCTATTCACAAATCCGTGCGAACATTTTGATAGTCCTGTACTATTCATGGTATGTCTGGGTCGCCCCTGTTCTGCTATTTGTATTTGTTAAAATGTAGTGAAGTCTGTCGAACTGTAGTTTAATTTCCATGTTAAGTGCTTGCAACGTAGCCAAGATATTTAGTCGCTAGCAGTGCAGTTTTACCGCAATCGAATTGGAAAGTGATATCTTGATACGAATTTAAGAATGTTTTCGATAAAGTAAGGCCCCTTTTATTACTGTGTATATGTATAAAACAAAGACAGAGTGAATATTGTTACAGAACTAGTAAGTAATTGCCATCCCAGTTTCCAAATCAATCTTGTAGCTCGTTTGTGCAGAAGCTGGAGAACTTGCGAGAGCTCTCCACATCAAACGTAGTTCCCTAATATCAGACGCACAAAACTCATTAATGTTATCAAAGTCGGAGCACTGGTGATATCGTGTAACATCGAATCACTTCCCCGGACTCAGACACTAACAAAAACAACACTTGATATCTCGACAACGCGGGATACAGTCCAGCACAGAAAATGTTTTACTGTTATTTAACAGTAGTGCCTAAAATTTAATTACCATAAACATCCCAAAGTACATGTTATCTCAAACATTGACCTGATACTTGGGTTATGAATATCAGACAACAGAGGAATAACAAATAAAATACATAGTATTATTATAGGTACCCAAATTCCGACCAAACACAAGTGTTCATTTCAGTTCAGGAAATATTTGTACAAGGAGAGAACTCACGGGTTTAGACGTTTGAGGCTGGATCACTACCAAAAGAGCCATCAAAAAGAATCTATCAAAGTTAGACTTCGGTTGCCAGCTTTACTTTTCCTCGATATTACGTATAAATAACGTTTTATTACTTAGAATAATAGATTTCAAGACCCAACTACAAGTCTAATCATAAGGACGTAAGATCTTTCTATCGGAATTCCCCGAGCATGAATGCGTATTGTACGCGATCAATCATGATTCGCTATGTGAGTTCCAGCATTTTGGTTTATAGTCCATCGATCATGATGCTGGAAACATAGGGTCTCATTTTTTCGATTAAGAATTACGTATTGACATAATAGAGAACCGTACAAGGTATCAAGTTATGATGAACGGCTTCATCCCCGTAGTGAATGAGAACATACCTGTACCATATATGTTTTTCAACCTTCGCGTTGCATTATACAGTTACTTGATATAAACGGGAATAGACGCGACGAGATTTAAAATAAGTACATTCTGCTACGCCTAAGTCTGCTACGCGTCGTCTACGACGCCGCGCGCCTCCAGTTCGCTTGTGACCACGGCTGTTGTAACGCAGTCGCAACGTCAAGCAGTAAGTGCTAGAATGTACTTATTTTAAATCTCGCCGCGTTTAGTCCCGTCTATATCAAGTAATTATACCTGTCGCATACAAATAAAGGCGACACACAGCGCTTATGAAAAGAAGGGGAAATCCGATTCGGTCGTAACGTCCGGTTTGTTTTAGGCCCTAAGGTCTGAAATTATTGTTGGATAAAACAGAGAAATGAATGGAAATAATACTCGACAGCTTAATATAATTTTCGTTTTTTTTTTTGTTAATAGGTTTCACACTTAGATACTATGTGATAACTATAGTATAATATTCGGCAAATTTTGTTATAAAACCATTTTTATAAGCGATTATTATACGGGAATTAGAACTAAAGATCTTGTTTTTACGCCATTAAATATAAAGGCTTTGACTGGCTGACCTCGCCACCTAACAGTTTTTGGGACTAAAATTAGAAAAGGTTTCAGAACCCTTTCAACTGTGTGATAACGGCCTAATGATTATCTGATATTCAAATGTACTGAACAACGATTTGAATACTGAATCTTATTTTTATCTATAGCATCGCCATGATAAAAAGAGACGTCAGACTCAGCATAACTTATAACTTTCAATAGGTATCACAAAAAAAAACATTTTTTAATAATTTAAAACTTTTTACCATGGGAAAGCCACGTTTCGGCATGAATGAGCTGGCTAGAGCAGATGACCGGTTAGAAGCACCCAGCGCCTGCGCTGGGTTTTGCCGTGTAGTGACGGCACTGGAGGCCAAATAAGGCGGTAAAGGGGTTAAATGTTGGCAGCGCACTTATGACTTCACTGGTGTTGCTTCCGCTACCTATAGACACCCGTCTATAGGTAGCGGAAATTATGTTACATCAGGTGATCCGTCTGGTCGTTTGCCACCTATCACATAAACCAACCAGTCTCAGGAGATATTTAACACGTTGAACAACAACTCATCAATTGCAGAAATAACCCAACTACCCGAATTGGGAAGCTGATTGGACCAGCCCCTGCCAATTAGACGCGGGAACAGATCAAATATCTTCCGCGTTCAACACTGGCGCTTATGTAACCAGCTACATACTCTACACATCTACGGGACAGACCTAACAACCGTTTTATAACATTTGCGCTAGTTCAAAATAATAAAATGTTTTTTTACTGCAGGTGATGTACTGTGTATTGTAATTTAGTAAAAAAAATATGGAGTCAGTTTGTATTTCATACCAAAAGTTTCTTAAAAACATTGCATCACAAACAGCCCACATCCAATCTGCTAACAAAACCTTTTTCAAAATTGATAACAGTTTTAAATTAACTCATACGAACGCATCATATTATCCACATACAAACCTACTACTAAATAAAAGAAGCAAACAAAAAAAACAATTCCATCAGCAACAAACAAAATCACGGCCTCAAAAAAGCAGCTCACACACACGATTTTAGTTCACACGGACGCAGCGGGCCGTAAAGCGCTAACCAGGTGGGACTAGCCTTGTGGATCGTGAGGCGAATGGGGGAACTCGTCGCGTCTGCCGCGTCCGACGCATTTGCTGCGCGCGACGCACTCGCCGCGGCCGCCGCCCGCCGCCGTGGCCGGCCGCGCGCCGCACGGCACTCGCCGCGGGAACGCTCGCGCCGCCGCGCGCTGCCATCGCGCACCACCGACAACTCCGCGCGAGACGCCACTCGATCGCAACTAACTTCGCTCAACCACTTCGTGTGATACACATTTGCATGCGAGTTGCAAACACTTATGTATTCAGTGCAGTGCCAAAAATAAGTACTCAGAAAACTATTTAAAAGTTTTTTGAAGCTCACATCCAAAAGTTACTCTTGAATCTCCTAGAATGTGCCAATTACAATTAACTTAGCCGTTGGTTTTGTTCAGATTTTAGAAACTTTAACAATGTAAATGGAACGGTAGACTGTAAGGTTATTAGCTAGAAATAAATACAAGCAAATATATGGTTAACGATGAGGTGTCAGTGTATATAGTAGAGCATGCTGTGCGCGGTGGCTCTGGCGGTGCTGGCGGTGCAGGCGCGCGCGGCGGGCGCGGCCGGCGGCTGCGCGCGGGCCCGCGCGGCTCGACGACGACGTGCGGTGGCTGCGCGACCACCGCCTAATGTTTCTCCACCAAACCCTCATCTTACAAAACCACCAACTATTGTACCACAACGCTTCCACCTTACAACGAACGCCACAAGCACCTTCAACGCTCTGATAATCCGCTCGAGAGCTACACCACCAAGCACCGGCTGAAAAGAGAATCCCACTCGTTGATATCGCCGTTCGACATGTCGTTCAAAAAGAAAAAGTACAAAAGCAAACAGGATATCGTGTCGCCGCCGAGTGCTTCGCCACTTCAGTCCGGCCGACTGTTCGGGCATATGCCGACTAAAGCCGCTTCCATGGCTTCCACTGAATTAACTCGTGCAGATTTTATGGAATTAATTTCAATGGCAACTGAATCTACTAGCACTCCTATTACAAAATTGCCGGCTACTGTAGAATTGGTGGTGAATGAGACCGCTCAGAGTGCGACGTCGACGCAAGCTACTAGCGTTTCGACAAAAAAGCCTCGATCGCCGAAAAGTAAGGCCAAAACGTCTCGGAAGTTGAAAAATGCGATGCCGATCCCTGTCTCGCCGACGGTGCTGTCGGGGACCAAGCGGGAGGCGAGGCTCGCCGTCAAGAAGAAGTCGGAGAACGAGACGGTGTGGCCGGTGAAGCACGCGGCCGTGGTCGAGGGGGACATCGTGCTGGGAGGACTCATGATGGTGAGTTTTTTTATTCCCAAGGCTTGGCAAAGCAGTTCCGAAGACTGTCAATGACATTGGCGAGGGTTCGATAGAACCCCGTCACCTCAATCCTTTACTTGCCTCCGACTACCGTATACCTGACAAGTTGCTTGATGATTGATTTCAATTGAACCTCCATACGGTTGAAGCTAGAAAAGCCAGCGATTCTTTATAGAAATTATTAAGAATCGCTGGCTTTTCTTGGATATTGGATAGTTGAAACTTTGTGTCACCACATCATCATCAACCTTAGTCTTTGTACACTGATAATTCACCGGCCTCCCCTTCGCTCATCTTTAGCTCGTATTTCCCGGTTGCATCCAAAACTGTTGCTGTAGTCACTCAATCTAGCCGGACGCTTTCTAAGTCGCAATCTCCACTCAAGATATCTTGTACCTTAACGTGTGTAAACTGTGTGTGATGTTATCTAAATGACATTATTACATTATGCTTAACAGCACCCAAATCTAAATGAACCGCTCAAAATGCTCTGATAGGTACCTGTATAATGTAACGAGCATAATTAAGGCAGCCAAGGTCAGACGTACCCTCAGTAGAATGGAATCATATTTCTTCTCTAAACATTGTATGATTGTGTTTAATGGAAAATCCAACTAATGTTTATTTAAGAAAATGCATTTACGTTACATGAATTCATCAGATCGCATACATAATAAGGTAACTCAGTATTTTAAAAGGAAGCTCTTTTTAAATAATCCTGCTCGTGTACCACGTACCACATAAAAAGATATTACTAGATGAAATCGCAAGAATAGGCTTTAAAGAAAACATTTATTTCCGTCCGTCCGCCCGCCTCAGACTCAGAGATTATTTGCACTAGAAAGCTGGAATTTGTCACGAATATACATTATTAATACCCCAACAAAGAAAGTAGGGTAAAATTCTACAAAATATATTTGAGTAGGTCCCGGACACATTCAGTGGGGTAGTATTTTTATTTTGTATTTTTTGGGGGGGGGGGGGGGCACCCCAATATCAGCTCCCTTTTGAATCGACTCGATTAATCGGCGACGAGAATGTCACTCGTCGCTCGCCTAGATTCTCTGGCACTGCGGAGAGATGTTGCATCTCTATGTGAATTAATACCCGCTGCCAAATTTCACCACCGCACTACTCGCCATAAACTCTGATTCCATCCATACCACCTGGATGGATGGCGGTCCACTACCGTGCGCTTTACTCGACACTCTCTGCCACGCACCTCCTCATTGTGGACTCAACTTTCCGCAGCGGTATTTCCGAACCGGAACGACCACCAAATCTTCAAGAAACGAGTCTATACCCTCCTTAAAGGCCGGCAACGCATCCGCACTCCTTCTGGTGTAGCTGATGTCCATGGGCGGCGGTGATCATTTACCAACCGCATTATAATATCATTGGGTAGATCTTTAAAATATTCGTCGGCTTTTCAACTAAGGTGTTCATTTGTTAAATATTACGCTTTATAACGCAATTTCAAAGCTATCACGATACTAGCACATAATCTAATTAGGATAAGATAACAATCAAGGCTAGACAGGCTTTACAAATAGGTAATTATAGTTGATTATCTTATATAGGGTGCGCGGGCGTTTTCATCTCCGCGGTACATCGCTTACAAGCATACTATTCTGATGAGGTAAGCATAAGTCTATACATGGTCACACCCATCATAGAAGCTACGAGACCCTTCAGGGCGCGTGGCCGGACACACGCATTTGACCGATTTTTGCCTGTCATTACTGTAGTAACTAGTAAAACTTTTGAGGTACCTACACTTGGCGATGGCACAATTTTAATTTTTGCCGTTGGGGAAATGTCTCGAGAGATTATCACTTTGTGAAAAGAGCCTCTTTTAGGTCAAGATAAGTATTATCTGTTTTAAAGTCTTGATCCGGATAAAAGCTTGCGAGCTCGGACAATTCTAGCCGCTGTAACGGACATCCTTACATAACTTTTACTCTTAGAGTGTTTTGAAACGCTCCACACGATAGCATTACACTTACACATTACACAAACGTATTTTAACAACGGTCCTGAGGATATTTTGTGTAACGAATAAACTTTAAACTTCTAGACAGATTTAGAAAAGTAGAAAGTAAGATTACTTATATTATATGAGTAACATAAGATACACTTCACTACGAATAATGCCCGCTTACACCAGCGACGCGCGTGGAAGCTAATACTCATGAGTAAAGCAGAATTTATAAATTTTGTTAAAATTAACTTACTCGTTAGTACTCATTTAGTCACTTCACACAAAATGGCCCGCTAAACAGATTATAGAACGATGGTAGCTCAGTAGATAAGTACGTGGGCTTCCCAGGAATATGTAAGTACGTTCAACCGAAGCACAGTTG
This sequence comes from Cnaphalocrocis medinalis, assembly GCA_014851415.1. NCBI lineage: Eukaryota > Metazoa > Arthropoda > Insecta > Lepidoptera > Crambidae > Cnaphalocrocis > Cnaphalocrocis medinalis. The sequence goes on along the minus strand of CM026285.1, from coordinate 4,856,665 downwards.
GTCTAGTTCCACTGTTAAAGGGTTCCGTTGCCAGAAAGCAGTAGCTGCATTGTATTTACAAAACCTCCACAAAAAAATTTGGGGAGCGTAGGTATTGCGGACGGTGATAAAATTAAATCCTTTAAAATTAGTAGACTATTAGTTAAAGGATCTTTTACAATATTGTAGTATCCAGTGCTTGAACCATACGGACTACACTTAAACGAATGTACATATTACACACTCAGAGATGAGCACAGATATTGCTTATCGGGCAGACTATACTCGTAAAAACATAGTTTTATGCTCCAGATAGGGACCCATTAAGCGGTCAGCCCCGACCCTAACAACGTTGTCGTGGCTTATTCTCATCTCCCGCTACCCTCGTACGTATCAATAAGGAACAATTTACGACCAAAGAAATTAGCTCCAAAACAAATATTATTATGAAATAATGGCGCTCCCGTCACCGTGGAGCCCGTGACGCGGCGACGGCGACGCGACGTTAGCTCACCGCGGACGACGACCAGAACCCATGTTTAGAGATATTTAATTAAGTATTTATATTGCGAAATAGTCCCTATCGAGTTTTTAAGTTCTTCTTGATAGAACTTATTCTGAATAAAACCTCTAAGAAGCCTCTAATTCAGACAAACATTTGCATTTAAAAAGGTTTGCACATAAACACAATAAAATTTAAGTGTGGGAGAGCCACGCTTCGGCATGAATGGGCCGGCTCGATCGGAGTGATACCACTGCCTCACATAAAAACGGCGTGAAGCAGCCCCAGTGCTGTGTTTCGTCGAGTGAGTGAGGGTACCGGAGGCCTACCCGTGGGTGAAGGGGATAAAAAGTTGGCGGCGCACTTGTAACTCCAATGGTGTTGCAGGTGTCCATGGGCGGCGGCAATTGCTTACCATCAGGTGATCCGCCTGCTCGTCTGCTACCTATCACATAAAAAAAATGTCTTTCTTAAGTTTTGGTTTTCGACTTGTGATAATTGTGGTCAAAGTTACAGGAACACGTTAAAATATCCTGTAGACTGACAGGATACGTTCCAGTAACGCAAAGTGCACTGTTCAATTTTGTGTTGCACAGTTTTAATTAGCCAGCTCTGATTAAGTAGATACTGTTGCCACGAGGATTCCACAGCCTCACAGAAAACCGGCAAGAAACAAGTACTGTAGCGTCGGAAGGGTGTGGAATGTGGATACAGGAGACTCGGTCCGGGCGAGTGGGCTAATGCTCGGAAACCCACTTGTGTCTGCAATGGTGTTGCAAATATTTATGTCAGCGGTATCGCTTATCATCAGGTCTCAATTTATCCCAAACCACATTATTATATAATAGTTATAACTGTGATTTAACCAAACTATTATTTTGATATGTTTGTCAGCTGGTCCAGAAACGTGACCTGTTATGACTCCTTCTCACAAACAACTATATCTCCGTCGAAACTTGTGCTGAGTGGGGAGTTTATGCACAAGTCTCGGTGCGATGAAACTATGTAGTCTAAGTGCAGAGTTTGGAGTCAAGAAACTCTAAATTCCTACGTGTGTGGTTGACCTGTGTTACAATGTTTTCGAACCTTCTTATTTGTAAAACGATTATCTACTTACAACTTTTGAACAAAAATCTGTTAAAAATGGTGATACTGAGCCAGTTTTGGTCAAACATTACATAAATTCACATATGGGTACTTATGGTACTGTTTATCACTGTTGTTTCACTAATGTATTAAATTTTTGTGCAGTAAAGAATATCTAACTATCTAATATCCGTCTACTTGTGGGCCTATTCTCTGCATTAAATACGCGTATTAATGTATGTAACCCGTAGTTAGCTTCTGATTACCCACTGTTACTTAATTTTTTGATGTTAAAATCGAAGTCAGCAAATACGATAGGGCCACAACATATTGATTGAATTTTATAGATCGAACTATCTGCAGCGGTGGTGGTCAAAACGAAACTCGCGAAGCCGCCCCGTTCAAAATTATTGGAGTATTGTTTACCGCGATAAATCAACGCGTGTCAAAGCATTGTAGACTATGCTGTGTAGAATTCTGAATATTTCCAGAGAATCCCGCGCATGCGACAATAGATTATCTCGGCTAGTTGTAGCGGGGAGCGAATCACTCAAGTCAACACACCACTTATATCATACTGTAACACAAGCGCTATTTAACTACTTACTACCAAATCAGGTATGAGATTTCGTATGAATAGTGTAAACTTATGTACCTTCATGCTATATTCCGAACTTATTACCTTTTTCCGAACTTCCCGTAAGAGAATCCTTAAATCTGCTAGTTTTAATAATTCGTTCAGTATCAAAGTTTACGATATGACATTATACTCGTTATTCCTTTAAAACTTGTTTCATGTTCAGATCATAAACAAACTAAGGTTTTAAAGCTTAGGTACGCTAAATAAAACTTTAAGACAGCTTCTAAAGTGATACTTACTAAAAGTTTGATATCTGCTACTCGCATAGCACAACTTACAACCACTTCGTCCCAAACTTTATTGACCAAAAATATAACTCTTTTACGACGTCGGAGTTCCATACTAAACGCAAAGACTTGTGGCAGTTGACGTCATATTTCATTCATAGATTACTTAATGAATGAAATACTCTTCCGTCGTTTACTATAGTAGATGCTACGTTACCACTAAATCACTCTAATGCTTTTTGTAGTTTAAATCGTTACCTATTAGGTCAATTACACAATTCTTCTTCTGAGCTTCTTTAGAACTATTTCGAAGATAGGTAATTATGTAAATTATGTATGAGATATTAACATTCCTGACAGATAAAATCGTCAGATTGCATTCCTTTAATCACGTCTTCTAGCAATCATTCTGAACAACATTTATTCTATGACTCTTTACGGAAAGTCCATAATAAAACAACGTTCGGATCTGAGACACCGCGCAAACTGAATAGAACTTGTTTATGTAACGTAAATTTTAAGTTCATTGTAAACAAAATAAATGTGTTATGAAACCCTGTAAATTGAGTTATTATTCATACAGTCCATCAGAATAAGAGCTAGTATTTAAGTGATAAAGTGCCTAACAACCGGCCTAATAACCGCCCCGCCCCCGCGCGAGGGACTTCCAGTCGTCACGATTAGCCATCTCGACTCTAATGACGAACATTAGACACTGTCGAACTCTCGAATAATTTAATAATAATATTGTGATGTTCGCCTGTTTGTGTCCCACGATCTGTACAGGGTGTATCGGTAATCAGTTACATGCCTTAAACCACCTCGTCACAGAATCATTCTTTATAATTATGTCAATTCGAAAGCGCATTGCTAAACTGTTATCCAGCAAATCATAGTATATTACGTTTAATATCTGCTGTATAAGACAATCACTTGACTACTATCTAAACGTATGTACATGCACATTAATTTGCACAAAGCGACGGAGCGTGTGGTCTCACTTTGACAGCATTGGTTGTTTCCTACTTTAGTCGTCACTAGCCAACACAAGCCTATGTACAGTCAGCCACACGTCAAGTTACCACAACCTGTCAAATTTCCTCAATTGATATTCATCCTAATGTGTATGTCGCAGTCATCTGGTTGAAATAACTATTTGATTGGATGACTAGTGGGTCTATTGAATAGCGACGTTTAATTGAATGACTAGACCAAACGTTGAATGAACAAGCCTCACTCAACGTCCAACTAATTAGCGGATTGAAACATAGCTCTTTGAACTTAGCGGACGTAAAATCAGTCAAGTGATTGTAATTTAGTTCATGTTTTTTCCACTGCAGCGTTGGTGCTCATCAAAACAAAGATGGCGTCAAACAGCTGGTACAGATCGAATAAAATAGCACTGTTTTGATATTTTATTTGCGAAAAAAATCTTATTAATGTGTGTCATTATGTCGTTTCATATTTTATTTTATCTAAAGTAGTTATCTTTTAAGTTTCGAACTTATCAAACGTTACAAATGTCAGCTATATCCCATTCAACGACTATGCTAAATGACGTTCAGTCAAGAACTTGAACGTTATATTAAACAACTTGACGAGTTGTCCTTTAGTCATTCAATTAAACGTCGTCATTCAATGAACGCGCTAGTCATCCAATCAAATAGCTGATTAAACCAGATGACTGCGACATGTATAAATTCTATAGCTTCGGTTCTAAATAAAGCTCGTCCTAAGTTGGTTTCGATTAAGTTTTTGCGCAATCTCAAGATGCCGTGTCTCCGCAGCAAAAGAAGGTTGCTAGTGGGTCGATGGACCAAATTATTACTAGAGCAGCTGAATTCAGTGAGTTGCCTAAACGCGACCCTTGCCCTCGATCGCCAGATGATAAAAATACAAGTGGGAACGGACGTCGAACGTAAAACTACTGACGTAGGTATTTTCCCCTAGCTTATAGGTACGGAAAACTAGCGACGTTGTGTAACGCGCAAAAAGCTTGGCAACATGGTGGTGACCCAGTAATTCTCAGCAGATGGCCGTCCGACTCATTTACCCTGTCCCTGATAACGTGAGAAAAATAATCGAACCCTTTTACAACACGACTTCCTTGCAAATTGCCCTTAAGTCGGGTCGGCGTCCAGCCGGCCGCGCGGCGCTCCGCTGAGCATGATTTATGTCACGAAACTGTGTTCAATATGGAGTTTATTAAACATTTTAACTACATACAACAACAGAACAGAGAAAAAGAAGTGACTGGCTAAGTATACGCTACAAAAGATTACGTCGCCTTATTGTACGGTTTTAGGTATTTTGTTATCGTAAACATGTTTTGTTTTTGTGCAATAAATAATATCTGTCAGTAATTTTTCATCCGATAACGATTAAATATTATGCTCTGTGTTTTTTTGTTTTTAGTATTATTGAATAGTTCCAATAAATTTTGATGATATTGTTTACGATCCCAGAATTAGAGCTTATCTCTAATGGATAAAGTCATTATTCCGTTGCTTGTTATTCGCCAATCGCATGAGAAAATACCTGAAATGAAGATAAACTGTTTGAGATAGATCTACAGTTTTGTAGAAATCTCCAGGTGCCCTAATAAGTCACGATAATGACTTTAGGGGAGACACATAGTGGATAGGAAACGCTTAAGTTTTGGGAGGACTTGCTCACCTGGTCTGCGGATCGCCTCTGCGTGGTCTGTCGTAAGTTGCTAGGAGTTAATAGGTCGCTGCAGCTGCTGGTTGATATCGCTGTACCTGGCCAGGATCTTCACAACACTTCACAAATCAACTTTCTTAGTCTTTTCTTTACGTTTATTGCATTGAAACACGGAGCGCGTTATCGTGGCGGTTAGCTCGACGCCGATGGAAGACAGCGAATTTGAATCTTTGACAGTTAGCTGTCACTACGCTGCGTTCCATTACAGAAGATTTTGCAAGAACTCCCAAGTATGTTCAAAGTGTGATATAAAAACGGAGGAAAATATCTATTGTTGTGCTGTTGATAAAGGAATATGACAAAGAAACAATGTAAATTTATACGGAACACATAGTTTCATCATATCTCTCTTGTTCCTTCAATTAGAGATGCGCAGAATAACTCTTTTAAAAGACTAAGGAGTTATAACTCTTTTGAAGAAAAGAGTTATATCGCTCTTTTACATCTTTAACTCCCAATTAACTCCGTAACTCAAAAGATTAAAAAGACTTGAACGAAGTGATTGATCCGAATTACGATGGATTGTCTCGTCGACGTGTTTATCCAATGTATTATACAATACAAATATAATTTATTGCAACAGTGGTAGGGTCAGTTAGCTCCCCTGACATTTTTTTATGCACTGATTAATGCACGACGTGTTACAATCATGCTCCATCCCTTTCCGACTCATAAAATCCCGCTATAGCGATTTCACTCACTCCTTTACGATCCAGTCTTGCTCACTAACCTATTCTTACATCTTTAACTCCTTAATAACTCTGTTACTCCAAGACTTAAAAGATTTGTTTAGACTTCGTCCTTTTAAAATCAATCTTCACATCAGAGAGTTAAAGATGTAAAGAGTTACAAAGGAAGCAAAGAAGTTACGGAGTTATTAACTCTTTTACAAGGTCTCAATCACTCCTGAGTTACACATGTCTACCTTCAATGACATACGTACCTAAGTACGTAATTTTTATTTAAAATTTAAGGCACGGTGGTAATACTAGATACACAGGATGGTTACATACTCCGGTGGCTTTGCGACTCAAAGTGAGTTGCGGCCTCCGATACAAGATGTGGTTATCTGTCTCGGTTTGGTGCAGCATTACGCCAAGCTCCTGCTTCCTATTCTTGCAGATCCGCATTCACTAGGTTCCTATATCTTGCCAGGTAGAGTACCACCTATTCAACAAAGTTCACCACGACAAGATAAAATTTGTAAAAATAGCAAAAAAAAACAGCAACATCTTAATGGACAGTAGAAATATAATTCCGTTATAAACCTCGATAAAAGCAACGTAAATTGATGTATGGACGTTTTTCACGCAAATAGTAGCAGCAAAATTGCATTAACAACGCTCTCACATGTTGACGTTAATTTAATAACCCGCGTCCTTCGTTCACTTTACTTTAACGAGTGTTAATAAATAATCTCCACGCTCAACCGTTGCAATATTCAGCCAAGCCATTTCTCGTAAATCTCGACCCTCTGGCGGGCGGGGGGATTGAGTGCTTAAAAACTACGTCGTCCCATTGCACTTCGTGCTAGCGTCAAAAACTTCCAAGTGTAAATTCAAGCAATCTCAAACCAATTTTTTTCGACGGATCTCGGACCTGTTTAATCAATTGGGTGATCTTAATGAAATGAAATAAAAATCTACTTCATATACAACAATATAATAGAATTGGATATTCATCAGTACATTAACATAAGTCCTGTTTCCTTATCCCATATTATCTTTTCACTACAAACTTAACAGTCTAAGCGAACAATGTCACAACTTTGCACATCTTACATATATGTCTGAATGGAGTAAAAACTGCATTTTCTGTTGCTGAAAACTTGATCGTAAATACCCATGAGTGTGATAGTGCCGGAGCCCGGCTGTCCCCGCAGCGACGCTCCGAGTTAGCGGAACCACTTGAATTTTTATAAGCAATATCATAACACGCAAAGAAACTTCCACTCCGATATCCAATTCAGTGGTCTAAAGCGAATATTCTTTGAGTTGCTCTTATTTCTGTGGGTGCAGATGTTTTGCCGAGAGATTGGTTTTATGGATTTCATACTAGCGATGAATGAGGGCTTTTTTAAATCTATTCTCATAAAACGAAAAGCTGTGGGTTTAGATTTTCCAAACTTTCCTCATACTAGTTATCTAAATACGAATACTTGATATTTATATTTAAACGGGACTAGACGCGAGGCTGTTTAGATATAGGTAAGTACTGCTTTACGTTTCGACCGCGTTACATCGGCCGTGGTCACAAGCCGACTAGTTATCGTAACTTCGAATCTTTCTTCCTATTGCTGACTGTTGCTTCGCCTCGACGTGGATCGTGAGTTTCATTCCCACTCTATACTTACATACTTCCGTGTGATGGACTCGTGTGTATATTCTATAGGGTAAAGGTGGGATAGATGCTGTAGTAGGATAGATGCCTCAAACAACATGTAGCAACCAGTGCGAATACTACACTCCGCCCTTACTCACGGATTATATAATAATTGAAACCTTAGTGTAGTGTAGTGTGGCCTTAGCGTCGACTGGCGGAAGGGAGGGGATACGCTTGTATTTAAGTGTAGTGTTTGCACAGGTTCAACATGCTGTTTGAGGCCTTTATCCTACTACAGCATCTATCCCACCTTTACCCTATGTGGGTGTCAACTGATATGGTAACATACATGTATTATTTCGTAGTTATGTATGATATGAATGTTTGGTGTCAGGTGCACAGCCGGTCGGAGGGCGCGACGTGCGGGCCGGTGATGGCGCAGGGCGGCGTGCAGGCGCTGGAGGCCATGCTGTTCGCGCTGGACGTGGCCGCGCGCCGCCGCCTCGTGCCGCCCGGCGTGGCGCTGGGCGCGCACGTGCTCGACGACTGCGACAACGACACCTACGGCCTCGAGATGGCGCTCGACTTCATCAAAGGTTACCTTTATTATGCCGCCCATAGACACCTGCAATACAATTCCAGTCACAAGTGCGCTGCCAACCTTTGACCCCCTTGTACCCACACTCACTCGATGAAACACAGCGCAGGCGCTGCTTCACGCTGGTCTTCTGAGAGCCGTAGTATCACTCCGGTCAAGGCGATCCATTTATGCCGCAGCGTGGCTCTCCCACGGTAATAACTACTAACTAGGCTATAGGGACTCATATGGAGACCTGGCCTGCAATAATTAGAGCCTCCATCTCGGACGGTCTTCGGTCGACCGATGACAATTATCACAAATTTTTTTGGCTTTCACACTCACCTGGCACGCGCCACACTAGAGCGTTTCACGTTCCCAAGTGATGTAGCCAGTCTAAAAGGTGAGAGACTTGGAAATGCTACGTACATCAAAGACCCGAAAAAAGCATATTCCACAGTATGCAAACTTGTTAAAAAATTACAATTCCAAGATACACCGAATAGACTATATCAAAATGCGGAGGTGAAGCCCATCAGAGAAATCTGTTCCATGTTTACTTGCAACATAAAACGAGTCATCTCAATATTTCAATATTCGTAGTACAAAACGAAAGTTTTCATGTCGATGCACATCAACAAATATTCCCTATCGGGACGAGTTTGCCTTTTGTCCTTTGAACTGAACGTCGCATGCATACCCCAATATACATCATTCTTTTAAAAATATTTCGAAATATTCTTTCCTACCAGGTCAGGCGAAGACAGCCGGAGATATTTTGTAGATTTTAATTTTAATTGGGTAGCGTTGGTATTTCCAAATTGACAGAAGCAGAAACTATTTTGTCAAAGGACTGAAGTTAGAGAAGTTTTGACGCGTTGCCGTTGACTGAATTCTAAAAGGGGTGACGACTGTGGCAACAAACACGACATTGGTTGAAAATAATAACTGACTAGTTAAATGGTTGTGAACGACAATTTAAATAGTGAACCAACTAATTTCATAGTTTAATGGCTCAGACACACTCTATCGTTATTATGTCTTAATTTCAAATCACACAGTAGATACACCTTTGTAAGTAGGTCGTAGCTGGGACATATTCATTATTGAATCTTATTATTACGTTATAATCATACAAGAAATAACATTTTGACGTATCCATCCTAGTCAAAACCTAGTGCTATTTCTTAACGCCTTAGGGCAAGAAAGTGAAATACTTAACATAATTATGTGCTAATGATATTCATTAAGGTATTTATTCATACACGTGGGGTATTACAAGATGTTATATACAAAATAATAATGTTAAGTACAGCCATGATACACTGTAAAAGTACATACTTTCTGGTAAAACCGTTAACTAATACAAGAAGCTCAAGCCATGTATCATCAGAAAAACCTTTGTGCGGGCATAAAAAAGGTAATAAAGCCAATTTGAGTCTGATATACCGATAATGTAAGAGGTCTATAAATAAAGTTGATTGTTCTCCTCATATGCGCACCACAAAAATCAATAAAATGTACTGTATACAGATTTTAATGAAAATGTACTCCGTAAGTGTAAGTAACAGGCCCGTAGTTAACTGGCTCGTCGTTTGACAGGTTCAATCAGCAACATCGACGACGCGGAGTACGCGTGCAACGCGACGGCGGTGCGCAAGGTGATCTCGGGCGTGGTGGGCGCCGCCTCCAGCGTCACCTCCGTGCAGGTCGCCAACCTGCTGCGCCTCTTCAAGATCCCGCAGGTGACCGCCGCACTGGCAACACTTATCATTATCCAAGTGTTCTGCTTGCTGAGCGCTGCCTCAAAAATTATAATCTCCAATCAATCTTCTGGACACTGCATCTTAATTGAAATTAGTAACAAAGTCCATTAAGATGTTAACGAGCATGGGGGGACAGCAGCCTCCAATATTTCCTCCGTATATGCAAGTCGCAACTGCCACACTTCTGTAGTATCCCATAAGTAAACACATTAGAAGACCTATTTCAACGAGACAGCATGCTTCATACTCGAATTGTAACCCTTTTTGTGACCGAGGAGGAAAGGCTTACTGAGTAATCATTATTCCAGGTGTCATTCTTCTCCACATCCCCGGAGCTGTCAAACAAGGCCCGCTTCGAGTACTTCACGCGCACCATTCCCTCTGACCTGCACCAGGTGCGCGCCATGGTCGAAATCGTCAAGAAGCTGGGCTGGAGATATGTCTCCATCATCTACGAGGAGTCGAACTACGGTATTAAGGTGATCACTTACGGCTGCTTCTATTAGGTTTAGTTATCACGCATTTTTTATTGCCTTTGTTTTTTCCAAGTTGTCCAAGCTCCATGCATTTGGTGATTATTGCAGGCATTTGAAGAATTGGAAACTTTATTGGCTCGCAATAACATCTGCATTGCGGTAAAAGAGCGCCTTGTGAAGGATTCCGGAGAAGCTGACGAGAACGCCTACGACGCTATCGTCGTGCGGCTACTCTCCCGACCGAGGGCTCGTGGTATTTACAATTTCTTACGCTTACTCTTTTTAGAAACTCTGACAGCAGGTCAGTTCAACAGTCCGCATGATAAGTATTCATATTCTTTGTGCAGGTGTGATAGTGTTCGGATCAGACCAGGAGGTGGCGGGCGTGATGGCGGCGGTGGGGCGGCTGGGCGTGACGGACGCGTTCGGCTGGGTGGGCTCGGACGGCTGGAGCGCGCGCGCGCTGGTCTCCGACGGCAACGAGCCCGCCGTCGAGGGCACCATCAGCGTGCAGCCGCAGGCCAACCCCGTGCAGGGCTTCCGCGAGTACTTCCTCAACCTCACCGTAGAGAACAACCCCAGGAATCCCTGGTTTGTCGGTAAAACTCTTCACAAAATCAATCTCGTTCTTATCGTACCCTGTGACACTGCTGATCGATATATGGTTGGTATTCCAATAATTTATTGAAAGAGAGCTTACTCGTAAATAATTAATAACAACAGCTCACTACCAGCTGAGTTATTCTGTATTATTGATTCTCAGTGTGAATTCAGCCCTAATTTATGGGGCAAATGAGATCTGTACAGTGATGTAGAGACGAAATGAATAAGAAAATAAATCACAGTTTGTAGTGTAGTTACATATTTAATACTACAAATCAACTAAAGTTTATAGAAAGTAACATTGTTTAAGTCCAGTTTAGGTATATAGTAAGTGAGTTACCGCGTATGATTGATTAGTATTTCCTTCAAGGTTAACCTAAATGCTGTACGAAAACCATGCACCTAATTTTGCGAAGTTCTTTGTAGTTATTTATTCTGTTCGTCTGCTTGCAGAGTTCTGGGAGGACCACTTCCGCTGCCGGTACCCGGGCAGCGCGCGCACGCCGTACAACACACAGTACGCGCGCGCGTGCAGCGGCCGCGAGCGCCTCTCCGCCGACAACACCGTCTTCGAGGCGCAGCTGCAGTTCGTCGCCGACGCCGTCATGGCCTTCGTGCACGCCATCAGGTAGCCCTCTTCGTCTGCAACTATCCCCTGCTCCCATCACCCACCACGCTTCTGACAGTTATTTTGTTAATGTTGTATTTCAGAGACATGCATACTGATCTATGCGGAGGAAAGCCAGGACTGTGCGAAGCAATGCGACCAGCAAGTGGAGCCACGCTGCTGCGGTATTTGCGACAAGTTCGCTTCACAGGTACTCTCCCGAAGCACCCTGATTTTCATATACGCTGTTCCACTAATTATAATGGATTTCATGTTTGTTATGTTATTCTTTTACTAGGGTTGAGCGGTGACGAGTTCCATTTCGACAACAACGGTGATGGCCCCGCGCGATACAACATACTGCACTTCAAGCAAGTTTCTAGGGGCGTTTACAGATGGCTCAAAGTCGGCAGATATCTTGATGGAGAACTGGAGCTAGATATGGATGGTAATTTCTGCCAATTTAGTTTAATGCCATTGAAATTTCAAGCCTTGTATTATTATTCCCTAATGCTAATGTGTTCACTCGGCCAGAGATCCAGTTTAAGTTTGACGAGCGTCGGCCGCCAGAGTCGGTATGCAGTGCGGAGTGCGAGCTGGGACAGGCCAAGCAGTACGTGGAGGGCGAGAGTTGCTGCTGGCACTGCTTCAACTGCACGCAGTATGAGGTGAGTGAGACTCATTAAATCTTGAACAGCTTAAACTTTGGTAAAATATAACTAATTCAATGTAACTGTTTCTAGATGTTACTGAGGCAGTTTCAATTACACAAAAATGTTGGTGTTACTTGCAGATCCGGTCCCCGGTGTCGGAGACGGCGTGCGTGGAGTGTCCGCTGGGCACGCTGCCGGACGCGGCGCGCGTGCGCTGCGCACCCGTGCCCGAGCTGTACCTGCGGCCCTCCGCGCCCGCCGCCATCGGCGCCATGGCCTTCTCCTCGCTCGGCGTGCTGCTCACCACGTAACTACTTTCTTCTCAGTATATCACCATCTAAGCTCGTGGCGTCTCTGAACAATTGCACATGAAATGAGGTGATCCGGAAAAAAACCAGGATAGCCGACATAGCATTAATTTGCGAAAATAATTCTAAATCCAACGCTGAAAGTGCTAAGCTGGCAATGCTGCAGGAGCTGCGGTGCTCAAAGGAGCATTTTAATTTATCTTTACTGCCCGCTTCGGGGCCTGACTAACAGAATAGGGTAGTACCGCTTTTGGGCTTATGCACGACCTATCGACCATTGAAAATGTATCTTTAGTTCCTAATAGTGCTGTTTGTGGCAGTTTTGTGGGCAGCGTGTGGGCGGCGCGCGGCGACACGCCGGTGGTGCGCGCGAGCGGTCCGCGAGCTGTCGTTCGTGCTGCTCGCTGGCATCATGATGTGCTACCTCGTCACCTTCGCACTCGTGCTGCGGCCCACGGACGTGCTCTGCTCGCTGCAGCGGTCAGTATACTGTAATACTTTAGGTCTTTGTAATACAGGAGCCTGGTGCGTTTAGGATAGCGATTAGGATAGGAAGTCAGCCAAAGTGTAAACTTAAGCGTACGTAGCTACATAAGCGTGACCACTACTGGGGAGTCTCGTTCAACAAACAGCTCAGCACAGCAACTGTAACTTCTGGATGTCTTTGAGCATTGATAATTATGTGGTAGCATGATACCCCCCAGGGCTTTCCTCTGTGGGAGTGGTTCACGGCACCAGAAAGCACGCGACGCATCAAAACATGACACCTAGGTCTGAGTAAAGTTTCATTTGCTAACAGAAGTCTCATGTGTTCCAGTTTTGGCACCGGCTTCTGTTTCACGGTGGTGTACGCAGCGCTGCTCACGAAAACCAACCGCATCGCGCGCATCTTTGACGCCAGCAAGCACTCCGCGCGCCGCCCCACGCTCATCTCCCCCAAGTCACAGCTGGTCATCTGCACGATATTAGTCTCTATACAGGTAACACAATCACACAGCAGCACAGTAATTGTCTACACTAGTTGGCCATGTCACACAGAAAGCAGGGAAAAAAATCTCCATGTGTGACAATTTCTCTACCCGTGTCACTACGGTACGGTAGAAGAAGAAGACCCAAAAACGCTTGGCTTGACCAAGCGAAGTGTAGCAGGATAGTGGACTCTGAAGCTACCACTGTGTACGCAACCTTGCAAACATGCTGAGATTAACATGATCTCGAAACAGCATGACGGGGGCTTTATTATTTGTTTGATAATTCCTCAAGCCTTGCCTTGCTTAGAGTATGGTTACCTGGCGGTGTGTTCGTCGGCAGGTGGTGATAGTGGTGGTGTGGCAGATCGTGTCCCCGGCGCGCGCCATCCACCACTACCCAGGCGCGCGAGGACAACATGCTGGTGTGCGACTCTTACGTGGACGCGTCCTACACCATCGCCTTCTTCTACCCCGTCGTGCTCATCCTCGTCTGCACCGTCTACGCCGTGCTCACCAGGAAGATCCCCGAGGCCTTCAACGAGAGCAAGCATATTGGTAATTTGCTGGTTTTCCCATCAAGTTGATCATAGATAATTATGTATCTTATTGCTGTGATAGATGATGATTGTTATAGAAAAACCTATCTGACTACCTAAACAGACTAGGAAAGATTACAACTTTAAAATCCCAATTCTTGCAAATGTAAAGTGATGAGTTCCAAATAAATAATCAACTTATCATCGATTTTAATTCTATCGATATTAAAATTTCTAGACATCCAAATGCTGTCCGTAAACAAGCTTTCGTATCGTTTCGTAGTGATACAAGAACGACAAGCCCTATTTGCGTATAAACTACACTGCTGTTGACTTTTATAGATAAAATCTAATAGCAGTATAAACACTACTCGGTTCAATCAAAGTCTTTTTACAGTTGCTCATCAAGTGCATAGATAAACAGTGATGTTGTGTCCAGGGTTTCACGATGTACACGACGTGCGTGATCTGGCTGGCGTTCGTGCCGCTGTACTTCGGCACCGCGAGCCACGTGCCGCTGCGCGTCACCAGCATGGCGGTCACCATCTCGCTCAGCGCCAGCGTCACGCTCGTCTGTCTCTTTTCCCCGAAGGTGAGAGATCCCCATGAGCCAAGTCTTTACTTAAACTTGAACTTTACTTGAACTTACTATCTTCTCTTATTGTAGGAGTATGACAATGTTTGCCATGATTAAGTATAATGATATATTTAAGTACAACGGAGGAAAAAAGCTCTATCTCTCTCTCTCTCTACCATAGTCGCAGCATTTGTAACCATTAAAGTATTGTCCAACTTTGACCTCATCTTCTCTTAACTTCAGGTGTGATAGCGACATAAAAATTGTTTGTGTGTTTCAGCTGTACATAATAATCGTGCACCCGGAGCGCAACGTGCGCGCGAGCCTGATGCCGCCGCGCTGGCGCAGCGCGCGCGAGGCGGGCGCGGCGCGGCGGGGGGCCGCGGGGGGCGCCGTGTGCGCCGCGCTCGTGGGCGCCGCGCCGCTGCCGCGCGCGCCCGACCTCACGCCCTCCACCGACCTCTCCACGCTCAACGACACTGGTCACTATTTTTTTTACTGATTTTTCCGTTTATATTTCGCTGGGATTTCTTATGGTTGTGAGATGGGAGGCAAATCATCTGATAGACCCATGAACACCCTTAACACCAGAAAAGAAGTTTACAAACCACTACAATAAATTTTAAAATGCCTCTTAGGTATAAAATAAAGAAGAGATTGATTGAATAGTAATCATAGTAAACTTGCCATTTACAGAGCGAAGTTCATCAGATCGTCAAGTGCAAACAGAAGAGAGCGCGCTATACCCACGGCTGCGACTAGAAGCAGGGGAGCCTCGGCCCTGCGAGGAGAACGGCGTCCGCCTCGACGCGCGGCGGCTCGGGGAGCTGCGCGCGGGGCTGCCCGCCTTCCGCGCCGCGGAGCCGCGCGCGCGCGCCGCCGCGCCCCCCGCCGCGCCCCCCGCCGGCGCCGTCGCCGTCGCGCTCGTCGGCGCCGAGGTCGCGTTATAGCGGGAGCGAGCGACGCGCGCGAGGCCCCCGCGCTTGCCTGTACTCGTGTAATCACCGATGCGTACCACTCAATAAATAGGTTACAGAACGCTGGTTTAATGTACAAGTAGAAGTTCAACTTACAAATAGTGACCCTAAGCTACTTTAATGTTGAGTCGTAAAATTATTCACGTCGTTTATTGCATCACATGCAATTTCCTATTAATAACAAATATTTCATATCCCTTACGATAATGTTATTAAACCGTGCTCCCAAAACCTATTTATTTTGTGTCTACTTCAAATACATCTGTGGTCACGTTTGTTATTCTATTCAGACTGTCTAAGTTACGTTACCACTGTCTTTATCACCACTAGTTTTGTTTAAATACTATATGTACCTATTTGAAAGTAAATTTTTACTGTACAGTTTGTAAATAAAAATGTTATTAATACATAGAACGTTTAAGAAACAAACGAACCAATTTGTGATATTAGGTTAAGAAATTAAAAAATTATAAAGTTTTCATGGTTTTTATTTTTAAAATAAATTAATTGGCCCTACCCTAAAAACGCTAAAATTAATTTAAAACCTTCGTATACCATCAGTGGACCCGTTTAATACACGAATTACACGATAGAATCAAACCCGTATTATGTTACTTCCCTAGAAGATAGCAAAATCGAACTTTACATAGCAACCTACCCTCTCAAAACCTGCATTGTTGTTAAGTTTGCTTTATCATATGATATATTTTAGTTCTCAGCTATTTTAGTATAACTAATTGTGGGAGAGCCACGCTTCGGCATGAATGGGCCGGCTCGACCGGAGTGATACCACTGCCTCACAGAAAACCGGCGTGAAGCAGCCCCTGTGCTGTGTTTCGCCGAGTGAGTGTGGGTACCGGAGGCCCACCCGGGGAGGGGAAGGGGTCAAAGGTTGGCAGCGCACTAGTAACTCCACTGGTGTTGCAAGTGTCCATGGGCGGCGGCAATTGCTTACCATCAGGTGATCCGCCGGCTCGTTTGCTATCACATAAAAAAAAAAACAAAAAATCTTCGGCTTTTTAACATCGGCCAAAACAGACTTGTCGCCCTTAATACATAATGCAAGACCAACTACGCTTGGCTCTGTTCCATTCTTTACCTATTTACATTATGTACCTATCTATTTTAATTTCAACAATTTTTGAAATTAGAACAGTGTGTACATTTTTTGTGTTGACTGCGTTGGCAGTATGACATGGGCTGTATAAGTATTGATGTCATGGACATTTTCTAGAAAGAAAAAAGTTAACTGGCGCGAAAAAAAGTTTATCTTTTGTCAAATTAATTGAGTAAAGTATGTATGTACAACTGTGATGCATAATTTATTTAAATACTATTGTTTATAACTACTTACATAACGTAGACACGATTTATAATCTGAAAAATTTGGTAACTATTTTGTTGGAATTATTGTGGAATTATATATTAGGTAAGGTAAGCTAACAATTTTCTTATAACTATTATGCTTAATTTGACTACCAAAACAAGTGGTAACTGAACAATCGGGACGTTAATTACTTATAAATAATTAATGTTTGTAGCAAAGGTTCTAAATTTCTCCAATCATCAATGACTAAATATTTATTAAGATAGAATCCGATTTTTCTCGCATAAAGGTGTTTTCATAGAAGTGATATGAATAAGTGCTTTTGTACGTTCTTATTACCTATATATTTTAAATACTGGTAATAAGCAAACAAAAGACTAAGTGCTATCTTACTTACTTATTGTTTTGTATTTAATACCTATATACCTATTAGGTATGCATCAGAGACACGCAGACGTGTGCTGATGGTTACCCTGTCCCCGCGCCGACCGCCGCGCGCGCGCCGCACAGGCACCGGGCATCGACGCAGGCCAGGGTTGCAGTCGTGGCAACTACTGATCTATCTACTGAGTACGTATTTTAGTTACTTATTTACACTTATTATAAGTTACATACTTTTTCACAAGTACACATGTAGTACTTTAAAACCTTTCGTTTGCTATAACACAGTAAGTACAAGTCGAGTATACATACATACATCTATTTTGTTGTAATTAATGTTCATAATATTAAATTCTTAAAAAAGTAAAAACTTTTTACTTAATAATTTTCACTTTTACTCATGTCATTTTATGTGTTAGATTCTAGGTACATTTGGGAAGGCGGAGTGTTGGAATTGCTGCAACACCTGCCCTACTCCTGGAATACAAGATTAGCTAGGTAAGTTTTTAACATTTCACTTAATCATTTTGATACTGATTTTTACTAAGATTAACCTCTTATATTGAGAAACCACATAAAACAATCATTATAATTATTACAATTATGATAGGAATGCTAAAACTATTATAACCTTTAGAACTATGTATTTTAGTAGTAATTTAAAAGAAATCTTTTAATATTTAATTTTGGTCTGTTGGTTAAAGTACCTATTGGCTGTGATCTCGGGGTTCTGGGTTCGATTCCCGGGTTTCTAATTTCTCGAGCACAGCTCGGGTTTGTGATCACCAGTCCGCATTAGGCACGCATGGTGATTAAGCCTAATCCCATCATAGTAGGGACGACTTGATTTCTATGACGCAGGCCTTTGTCACACGTTTGCTCTGCAGAGGGACATTATAATTAGGCTGATGTGTATGTAGGTGTTTAGTATTTAAACTAATGAATGACTGATGAGTGTTTTGTACCTTTTTTAACTAAAAATCCTTGTGACTTAAGTAGTAGTAATTGCCCTGTGAATTATAATAACCAAATGTTCCGGTTGTTGGGTTCCTGTACCCCGCGCGGCTGCTGCCGGCTGCCGGCTGCCTCCGCGGTGACTGTCGTGTCGGCGAGGTACCTCCACACTTGTATGTATCATTAGTTATTGTTATGAAAAGTAATAGTACGAACGATACATTAGACGAAAGAATATAAAAGGGCAGCAGCGTCCTTGCAATTCCACGGTATTGCGAGTGTTATGGGCGGCGGAAATCGCTTACTATCGGGTGAGATCCGTCTTCTCGTCTGCCCTCCGTAATACATTACAATTTTGTTTGTACAAAGTTTTATAGCTGTTTCATATTTTTGATACTCAGTTTAGTATCAGATTAATTTACTAAACTCATCGGATCTTAGCGTGTTGTTCCCGACTGCGTCCCAAGCTGTCGTGCGGAAACCGGCGTTCGCTTAGATCTGATTCAGAATTTGTGGAGTCTGGTAGCTACTGAAGTGACTGTTTCCTTCCTGCTCTCTCACCACCGAGCTAATGGAAGAAATACGCAAATAAATTTTAAAAATGTAGGGATATTAGGTAGTTTGAATTGGAACCTACGCATTTTTATCCACTTAGCTGCTGTCGGTCCTTAAAAAATTACTAGTATATTAATTACGGTGTATTATTCCGTTATTATTTCTCACATAAGTTGAATGTGAATTTCAGGTTCCCGGCGCGGGGACCGGCGGCGCGTGTGGACGGCGGCGACGCGCTCATATTCAACGTAGTTTGGCGTCTTCTGGTTAGTAGGTGCTATTTTACTAGTAATTATTTTTACTCGTCATCCTACAGACAAGTAAAGAACAAGATCATATTTACTCATGATACAATTCGAGTATATAAAGTAATCATATTACTGTGTTAGTGGACTTGAGTAAATTATTATTATGTACTCGTTGGGAGTGGCGAGCGCAGGGGAGGCCTGCGCCCGCGGGGATCAGGGTACAGGCTGATGTTGAATGAATATGCTTGGTGATGGTGATACGTACTATAGGCATGCTAAATAAATCATGGGTCAAGATTTTTTGTTATCACAAGCTTGTGACAGTAAAAAATCAAATTCATTATCGATGCGAAAATCTTAGTAGTCGTAACTTAATAATATTAAAACCGCATACTGATGATGACGCACAAAACGAGAAATAATCTCATAATTTACAGGTTTGATGGCGCGTGTAGTGTCCCTGCCTCATGCCTCCGTCCGTCTGCCCGGTCGCGGGTTCGATCCCCAGCCTGGACCACCATTCTTGTGATTATCATTTGTTAGTTCAGTGTCTGTCTGTAATAAACGTATTTAAGTTTTATATTTATGATCCTCTCTTGTCTGATATCTGTGACTGTTGCTTAAGCTGCTTAGTAGTTAGAAGCACGTCAATGTATGAGATATTGTGTGAATTTAATTAATTATTTTAATAATCATCAAACAGAATAAGGTACAAGCTAATGCTGTTAAGGATTATTTTTAAATCGACTGTATGAATAGTTAAACAATCAGTACTCACTTATTATTATGAAAACACTAGTTGGTGTAAATCCTAATTAATCCCTTTATATTTTCAGTGGGTAACGTGCAATTTCCAGCCGCGGCGTTCAGCGTGCTGTACAATATTGACTTCAGCTGATTTTTGAAGGTTTATTTATAATGTTCTTGTTTGATTATAGATAAAATCATAACGTAGTTGGTGTGTAGCCTTTCAGAACATGTACATACACGTCATATACGTATATTGGCATCAGATTTTAACAAGAATCAGTGTGTTAATAGGTTTATACTTGAACTCTTATGGGTTTGTGTACTTGCAAATTTAAAAAGATGTTTTCTAAAACGCTCAGTTGAGTAACATTGATGTTCGGTCTGCTTAGGTACTTAATTAAGATATATTTTGAGAGAAGTTTCGAATAATAATGATATTTTATTATAGAACACATTTTTTTTATAGTAGAGTCGACAAACGAGCAAGCGGGTCACCCGTTGCCAAGTAATCACCGCCGTCCGTGAACATACGAGGTCCGAGGGGTCGCTGATGCGTTGCCGGCCTTTTTGAAAGGAGCACGCGGTTACTATTACTATTATTACCTGTATTATTATGTCAATTTGTGGTTTTAGTTTATAATTATGAATTAATTTATTATTTCATGCCATCCTATTATGTTGACAAATTTTAAGAGTTATTTAGTTAATTTATTTCCACCTATTAGTAGGTACTACATTTTGAGCACTATTTTATTTTATTCACTTTTCTTATTATCTGTATTTGACACATTGATGTAAATTATAACAAAATAATTTCCAGGTGCGGCGGGTTCTCGCTGCGCGGCGATTTCTTCTGAAGCTCGTCTGTTCGTAGACAAGATGTGGATCCAAATGGCTGCCTGAAACATTTGGCAGGTTTGGAGGTTGCGTTAGTTTGATTCCTAAATGGAGAACGTTCGAAAAGTCTGGTTTTGGCTTGAAAATATTAACGTAGAGGCTTTTTGTGAGATACTTATAGGGGCAGACGAGCAGACGGATCACCCAACGGTAAGATACACCAGAGGTGTCAAAACACTCTATTTTTGAAGGTCGTATCATTTAAATGAGAGATGCGGGTGGGCTGTTGTCGAGAACGAGGACGAAATTAGCGGCTCCGAATATCTAGAAACAATTCCTCAGAGCATTCCCCGAGCGGCCAGGGTTCAAGCGGTAGAATATACAGAGCGAAGCTAGCTTACTACTTACTTAGCTACTTCTCGTAGCGCCAAGGGATTTAAGCTATATTTGTTTGATAAATTATTATGTCTCTACGTATGTATTGTGACTCTAAGGGTGTTGCAGGTGTCTATGGGCGACGGCCATCGCTTACCATCAGGTGATCCGTCTGCTCGTCTGCCACCTATCACATAAAAAAAGAGATATCTCTCCTGCGGGAAAATCACTGCACGGAGGCCAGTTCTTTTGGAAGGCGTGTGTGGGGATAAGGTCAAAGTGTTTATTGCGTTTCATGAATGTTATACAAGGTGGAGAAGTAAAAATGTACAGATACAGATCCAACACGCTCTACGTGTTAGAACCTTGAGACACAATAATAAAAGTGGGGATTATTATTATGATCATTGTATCACACTTATTTGCTGGTGATTATATTATGTAATAATACTATATGTTTTGGTGTGTCTAGGAGCAGTAGCAGCGTGGCGGCGGCGGGCGCGTTGAAACTATGGCGATTCTCCGATGACGTCGTACTTTACAGCAAGGTAGTGAATTATTTTTTATGTCATTGGTGGCAGACGAGCAGACGGATTACTTGATGGTTAGCGATCATCGCACCGCCGCCCATAGACGGGCGCCTGCGACACCAGCGGATTCACTATTTTGAAGGCTCAAAGTGATAGTGCCTCCTTTAGTTTGAATTCGACTAAATTGTAATAATTCGTTTTTATGCTTGTAATAAATTTAATATAGGTACATTGAATTTATTCTGTAGTTGTGCCCGCTAAATAAATAAATACCAACCCTAGGGTGGCGCAGTGGTTTAAGAAGTCGCGGGATCGATTCTCGCACCAACATTAATGTTTGTTGATGAAACAGATGTTTGTGTTGTGTCTGATTGCGCCAGAGCTCTGCAGCGACAAGGAAAGGGATGAAATAGAGGATTTGGCTGTTTATGTTACCTTGTGGGGGTTTCGTTATTTCTGGTTTCCATAGAACAGGGGTAAATTTTAGTTAGGGATCAGGACGATTAGTGTGATCTCTCAGTTTATTTATGCTCATTATATAAAATGGTTATGTGCTACGAAGAAAACAATTTAAATTCTTAATTAAACTTAATATGTGAGTAAATAACATTTTTATCTATGTGTGTTTCAGGTCTCCCTGCCCGCGGCCGCGCGCCGGCAGCCGACGACAACTGAACTTTGCAGAGGTTTTATTTTTGGTGTAGAGATTCTTTACAATATATTCTTAAGAAAAGGCAGATATGTGAAAGCTTGTGGGTTCGAGTCCCACCTGAACGCTTCAATTAATTTTCAAAAGTGCATTATTTACAAAAGAATAATTTGCAGAGGTTGTTGTTGCCAATAAATTAAATTATCCAAGTTGTTTAAACATCCATTTTCTCACTTTAAGTTTGTTGTGATAAGAATAACATTTATAGTTATTGTAAAGTCGTTACGTGTCTTTTAACCGCAATACTCGTACGTAGCAATAAGTGACGACTTTGAAAGCATTCGCAAACATAGAAATAGAGACTGTAAGTAAATAAATGCAATTTCTAGTCACGTATTCTAAATTCGATGACTTCTAGTACTGATTATAAAACATAAACATTGATATGTTTGGCGTGTATGTATTCTGTTATGTAAACTTAAATGAAATTTGTTGTCCTAATGGATCGTATGTAACAATTTCCTAATGAATTTAATGTTTTAAGTAGTTTAAGACAAGGTCGTTAGTTTTTAAAAATAATATTAAAATTACTGAGATAATTGTTAACCTTGAGCGTTTTATTTAATTACACATTGCTTTAAATATTAAGCTGCATAAGACAAATGATGCTATTGCTAACAAATTACATTAATCTGTGACGCGAACAAAGGAGGAGAGCGAGACCCGCGCCGCAGCACGCGCACCCCGCGCCGCGTGACAGCCCCGCGCGACGTGCGCCGCGCGCAGGGTGAGGCGCTGCGCTGCAGCGCCAGCGCAGCGCCGGCGCGGCGCACCGCCGCCGTGCGCTACACTACAAAGCGCACCGATATTGGCCCTTACGGGCCAATATCGGTGCGCTTTGTTTGTATCTAACCTAACCTAACTTCTTAGAAAATTTCGAGAAATTTATCAAACCTAACCCAACCGAACCTCACTTTTTTGGGTTAGGTTAGGTTTGCATCTAACCTAACCTAACTTCTTAGAAAATTTCGAGAAATTTATCAAACCTAACCCAACCGAACCTCACTTTTTTGGGTTAGGTTAGGTTTGCATCTAACCTAACCTAACTTCTTAGAAAATTTCGAGAAATTAATCAAACCTAACCCAACCGAACCTCACTTTTTTGGGTTAGGTTAGGTTTGCATCTAACCTAACCTAACTTCTTAGAAAATTTCGAGAAATTTATCAAACCTAACCCAACCGAACCTCACTTTTTTGGGTTAGGTTAGGTTTGCATCTAACCTAACCTAACTTCTTAGAAAATTTCGAGAAATTTATCAAACCTAACCCAACCGAACCTCACTTTTTTGGGTTAGGTTAGGTTTGCATCTAACCTAACCTAACTTCTTAGAAAATTTCGAGAAATTTATCAAACCTAACCCAACCGAACCTCACTTTTTTGGGTTAGGTTAGGTTTGCATCTAACCTAACCTAACTTCTTAGAAAATTTCGAGAAATTTATCAAACCTAACCCAACCGAACCTCACTTTTTTGGGTTAGGTTAGGTTTGCATCTAACCTAACCTAACTTCTTAGAAAATTTCGAGAAATTTATCAAACCTAACCCAACCGAACCTCACTTTTTTGGGTTAGGTTAGGTTTGCATCTAACCTAACCTAACTTCTTAGAAAATTTCGAGAAATTTATCAAACCTAACCCAACCGAACCTCACTTTTTTGGGTTAGGTTAGGTTTGCATCTAACCTAACCTAACTTCTTAGAAAATTTCGAGAAATTTATCAAACCTAACCCAACCGAACCTCACTTTTTTGGGTTAGGTTAGGTTTGCATCTAACCTAACCTAACTTCTTAGAAAATTTCGAGAAATTTATCAAACCTAACCCAACCGAACCTCACTTTTTTGGGTTAGGTTAGGTTTGCATCTAACCTAACCTAACTTCTTAGAAAATTTCGAGAAATTTATCAAACCTAACCCAACCGAACCTCACTTTTTTGGGTTAGGTTAGGTTTGCATCTAACCTAACCTAACTTCTTAGAAAATTTCGAGAAATTTATCAAACCTAACCCAACCGAACCTCACTTTTTTGGGTTAGGTTAGGTTTGCATCTAACCTAACCTAACTTCTTAGAAAATTTCGAGAAATTTATCAAACCTAACCCAACCGAACCTCACTTTTTTGGGTTAGGTTAGGTTTGCATCTAACCTAACCTAACTTCTTAGAAAATTTCGAGAAATTTATCAAACCTAACCCAACCGAACCTCACTTTTTTGGGTTAGGTTAGGTTTGCATCTAACCTAACCTAACTTCTTAGAAAATTTCGAGAAATTTATCAAACCTAACCCAACCGAACCTCACTTTTTTGGGTTAGGTTAGGTTTGCATCTAACCTAACCTAACTTCTTAGAAAATTTCGAGAAATTTATCAAACCTAACCCAACCGAACCTCACTTTTTTGGGTTAGGTTAGGTTTGCATCTAACCTAACCTAACTTCTTAGAAAATTTCGAGAAATTTATCAAACCTAACCCAACCGAACCTCACTTTTTTGGGTTAGGTTAGGTTTGCATCTAACCTAACCTAACTTCTTAGAAAATTTCGAGAAATTTATCAAACCTAACCCAACCGAACCTCACTTTTTTGGGTTAGGTTAGGTTAGGTTAGGTTAGGTTAGGTTAGGTTAGGTTAGGTTAGGTTAGGTTAGGTTAGGTTAGGTTAGGTTAGGTTAGGTTAGGTTAGGTTTTTGATGGGACGAGCACGCGAAGCCGTCAAGCCTGGGCCGATGGGTCTCCTCGGCAAAATGAAAATGAAGACTGCAGCGACAGGAGCCAGAATTATTGAAATTTCCGGTCCAGATCGCGTGGAGCAGGCAGACCTCCTTGCAGGAAAATTGCGGGAAGCACTTGCGACGGCTGCGAAAGTTGAGCGACCCACAAAGTGCTTGGCTTTCCGATTAAGCGGACTAGATGACTCCATCAATCGACAGGAAGTTGTAGAAGCCATCTGCGAAAAGGTGAAATGTTCAGCAGAGCAGATCAAGGTGTCCGACATCCGCGCTGGCCCTGGAGGGCTCGGCACTGCGGTGGTTAGGTGTCCGGTGAAGATGGCGAAAGCCATAGTACAAGAGGGAAGAGTTCTCGTCGGGTGGAGTAGTGCCAAGGTTACGCCGTTGGACCCGAGGCCGTTGCGTTGTTTCAAATGCATGGCCGTGGGACACACTCGACCGAGGTGCCCTAGCCTTATTGATCGCTCGAAGATGTGCTTCAGGTGCGGCGAGAGCGATGGCCATAAAGCAGACGACTGCAGAGACGAGAGGAAATGTCAAATCTGCATCTTCATGAAGTGCGCGAACACGGACCACGTCATGGGAAGTGCAAAGTGCAGACCACCAGTGCAAGGACCGCGGAATCCCCATTGGGATAAGTCAGCCTATAAGGCCCCGCGGACGCAGACGGATGGTGACGTCGCCGCCGCGGCGTTACCGTCAGTGTGAGTCGCGGTTTTCGGGTCGGGGGGCCCGGGGCCGCAATCATCGGCCACACACGTCTGGGGGGCGTCATTTGTGCTAGGGCGCCCCTCTTTAGCGTAGAGCCCAGAAAGGGCTCAGAGGCAGCGAGGTTCGACGTGAATATGCCAGTAGCAGTCATCACTTCGGCCTTCGCAAATGGCCAGAAGAGGATCCTGAAGACAACATGAGACAAGACTGGCACACCGGGGATTTTTAGTGGGTTATGCTCTGGGTACCATTCCCAGAGAGAGCCCCACATACTCCTTGCAGTCCCCCGGCTGTAAGGAGATGCATAAGGTTGGTCGGCGCGCAAGACCGTGTGTCGGTCGTGCGTCGGCTGCATTTTTCCCGAGGTGAGCTTAAAAAAAAAAAAAAAAAAAAAAAAAAAAAAAAAAAAAAAAAAAAAAAAAAAAAAAAAAAAAAAAAAAGTAGGTTAGGTTAGGTTAGGTTAGGTTAGGTTAGGTTAGGTTAGGTTAGGTTAGGTTAGGTTAGGTTAGGTTAGGTTAGGTAGGTTAGGTTAGGTTAGGTTAGGTTAGGTTAGGTTAGGTTAGGTTAGGTTAGGTTAGGTTAGGTTAGGTTAGGTTAGGTTAGGTTCCCGTGGCTGTTTCCAGGTCAGCTATCGGGCGCGTCCCCGGGTGGTGGATAGGGGAACGCCCCCCCAGATATGGGGGGGTACCGGCTGCGGCCGGCGCGAACCAAAACTGGTCATACCGTAACCTCCTCACTGAGAGGAGGCCGGGGGCCCGCTCATTGAGAGTGGGTCGCGAGGAAGACAACCTCTCTAAAAATCACTGGCGTTGGCGGCGGGAGTGAGACTTCCGCTGCCTAGTCGCTTCCGAGCGACAGTGGTGTGGCTCGAAAGAGCCGCCCAGCGCGGCGGGGAATCCAGTGTGACTGGCCCCCGTCGGGCAACCTGCGCACACTTTTTGGCTTCGGTCATGTTTCGCGGGCAATACAAGTGTGCGTAGGGGGCTTGCCTTCATTGGCCGGCCCGAGTGGAGACAACCACGCTAAAAAACCGGAAAGGACCGGCGTTGGGGCGCCCTTCGGGGCCTCGCGCGGCGTCGGTCGCCCTTTGGGTGGTTGGAACGTATTTCAACCTGCTAGCGGCCAACTCAGGGGATTTCCCGCCCCCCTGGAGTAGTAGGGTTACCGGGGTATCGTGCCTCTGCCTCGGTGGACCTTTTATTTGCAGCGATACTCGTGGGAATCATATGGCTATTGAAAATTCTCTCACAAAAACTACGATCTCCCTAAATAACGACGACTTGGCAATCTCAAAGGACTCTGAATCTGCTCGCGGTTTGGATTCTGGTGTTTTGGCGGCGGAGGTGGCGGCCCCGATGGCCGGCACGTCTGCTGATAACTCGGCTGTGCACAACATTTTCGATAATGGGCGTGAACTGGACCTGTCGGAAAGCGACATGGAGGTCGAAGCGTCGGCCTCCACGTCTAAAGGAAGGAAAGTGCTGCCTAGGAAGGCGAAGAAAAGTGTAGTGGCGCCTTCGGGCAGCAAGTTTTTCTGTGGTGGTGTGTTCGGTGACAGTGAGTCGGACGCCGATACCTTGAAGGGCTCAGAGGCGGAGTCCTTCGTCAGTGTTGACTCCGGCGAGCGCGCTAAATTCCTAAAAACATCCAGGAAGCGCGCCGCCGGGAAAAAGTCGCAGGAGTCGTCGGACTCCTGCGGCTCCACGGTTAGTACGGCCAGCAAGGCCAAACGCGGGAAAGGCCGCCCCGCCACCTCGGGCCATTATGTGGGACTGGCCGAGGCGAGAGCGAAAGCGGCTAAGGCTTTGAGAGAGCAAAACCAAGCGGAGTTGGAGGCTCAAATTGTTGAGGACGAGCGAAAACTCCGTGCGGCAAGGGCCAAATCAGGATACGGAGTCTCTTCGTATCTTGATTACTCGAGTTTACCCGTAGCCGACCTTGTGGCCACGGCAAAATCAGACGCGGAAACGATAATTTCCGTCGCGATGAAGAGTGGCAATTTGAAGGGAAATCTCCAAGGCTCCCTCAAAAACCACGCTTGCTCTTTCCTAGCGTTGTTGGAGGAAATGAGCAAGCGTACCACCTCCGAGGAGACGGCAGCTCTGCAGGCGACTGTGAAGCGCCTCTCCGAAGAGGTGGTGAGGTTGAGCGAGGAGCTCGTGACGCTCCGAGCTGGAAGTGCGGTGGCTTCTGTTGCCCCAAAGTCCTCGGCGCGTCAGACGCCACCTGTTGTCGGTGCAGACCTCCTGGCACAAATGGAGGTTCGGATGGAGCACTTGCTCTCCAAAAAACTGGAAGAGGAGAGATTTTATGTCGCCGCCAGATTTGAGGGAATCCAAGAGCGCCTTCTTCCCGAAGTGCGTCGGCGTCCGCCACTAGCTGCGGACAAAAAGAAGCCGGCTAAGGAGTCTTCTCCGGTGCCGGTAGTGCAGGCTTCTCCCCTTCCCCCTCCGCCGCCCAAAGGCAAGGGCAAAGGAGTGGGGAAAAAGTCGAAAGTCCCCGCAGTGGTGCCTGAGGCGGTTCCGTCCACCTCAAAGGCCTTTGTTTCTTCGGCGCTCCCGACGCCAATGGTGGAGGATACTCTCCTCCCCTCAGCAACTCCAGCCAATGAGGGCTGGAGTAAGGTGGTAGGGAGGAAAGCCAAAAACAAGGCGAAGAAGGCGGCTGCACAGGCTTCTGAGCCTAAGCCGAAGCAGCAGCAGAAAAAGAAGAGTGCTGGGACGAAGAAGTCGCCTCCAGCTGTCTCGGCACCTCCCAAGAAAGCGCCGAAAAAGAAGTTAGTCTCCCCCAAAACGGCAGTGGTCGTCATCACCTTGACCAAGGAAGCCGCTGAAAAGGGGGAGACTTATGAGTCGGTGCTTAGAAAAGCGCGCGGCTCTTTGGATGAGGAGACGCTTGCGGCCGCGAAGACCAAATGCAGGCAGACCCTGACTGGGGCTCGACTTTTTGAGTTCCCGGGGGCTGCCAGCGTCGAGCGCGCGGACTCGTTCGCGGAGAAGGTCCGCCAGGCAATCTCCAGCGTCGCTAAGGTGGTTCGTCCTGTCAAGACGGCCTCCTTACTCATTAGCGACCTGGATGATTCGGTGTCGAAGGAGGAAGTTGTTGCCAAAGTGGCCTCCGTCGGGGGCTGTCCTCAAGAGGCCATCAAGGCCGGCAACATCAGGCCTGGTCGTGGAGGGATGGGTGCGCTTCGCATCGAGTGCCCCGTCACTGCGGCCAAGGCAGTGTTAAGTGGAGGCCGCCTCTTAGTTGGGTGGTCCTCGGTCTCAGTGCGGGCACTAGAGGATCGCCCCTTTAGGTGTTTCCGTTGCTACGGCACGGGACACACAAGTGTCTGCTGCCCT
This sequence comes from Cnaphalocrocis medinalis, assembly GCA_014851415.1. Classification (NCBI taxonomy): domain Eukaryota; kingdom Metazoa; phylum Arthropoda; class Insecta; order Lepidoptera; family Crambidae; genus Cnaphalocrocis; species Cnaphalocrocis medinalis. The sequence goes on along the minus strand of CM026285.1, from coordinate 4,827,694 downwards.
TCACCCGCGAACCGCCGGGAGTTGTGTTTCCGTTGCGGGAAGGAAGGGCACAAGGCGGCTGCGTGCAGTGAGAAGAAGCCTCACTGCACAGTATGTGCCGATGCTGGCAAGCCAGCCGGACATACTATGGGGGGGAAGAATTGCAATCCCCCCCCAAAGAAGGGAAAACGGCCAGCCCCATCTCGGGCTGTTTCTGCCGCTGCCGCTGTCACTCAGGCGGCAAAGGACGGCGCGATGTCTGAATGATGGACTCAGTCAGACATCGCGCCATCCTGCAGGGGAACTTGAACCACTGCCGCTCGGCCCAAGACCTATGGTTACAGGTTGTGGCTGAGTGGCAGGTGGATTTAAGTATAATCGCCGAGCCATATTTCATAAATGATAGGTGGTTTGGTGATGTGGACGGCGTTGTGGCGATTTTTGCCAGATCATGTACTGACGCTGCCCCCCTTTCACTTTTAGAAAGGGGTTCGGGATATGTTGCTGTTGCGTGGGGGTCTGTTGCGGTCCTCGGGACTTATTTTTCCCCTTCTCGTCCCCTCAGGGAGTTTGAAGTCTTTTTAAACTCCCTGACCTCGGTTTTGGGCCGCTTGGCGCCGAGGCAAGTCTTGCTGGCAGGTGACCTGAATGCCAAATCGGTGGCATGGGGTAACCCTGCCACCGACGTTCGGGGTCGCCTGCTTCAGCAGTGGACGGTGTCGCGTGGGCTGTGCCTCCTCAATAGAGGTACAGCTCAAACGTGTGTGCGGCAGCATGGGGGGTCCGTGGTGGACGTTTCGTTCGCCACCGCGGCCCTTGCGTCGCGAATAGAGAACTGGCGGGTGGACACCACGGAGTCCCTTTCGGACCATCGTTATTTGAGGTATGATGTCCGAGTCCGGGGTCTACCGGGCCTTGAGAGAGCTGTCCAGAGAGCGTCCCCTTTCAACCGTTGGGCGCTCTCTAAACTCGACAAGGATCTCGCTAAGGAGGGAGCATTTCTCCAAGATTGGCTTGGACCATCCCTTAGCGATGATGTCGATGAGGCCGCTTCCCAAATGCGGGAGTCCCTGACCGAGGTGTGCGACTTTAGCATGCCTCGGTCCCGCCGCCCCGATCCCCGTCACGCCATTTATTGGTGGACGGAGGAGATCGCTGGGCTCCGGGCAGCGTGTTTTGCTGCCCGGAGGCGCTACACTAACGCCAGGCGCCGGCGGAGAAGGGACTTAGAGGGCGAAGCTCGCCTATATGAGGCCCTTGTAGAGGCCAGGCGGGCCACGAAGGCGGCCATAGGAGCGGCCAAGGACAGGGCCCGGCAGGAGATGCTGGAGAGTTTGGATCGCGATCCATGGGGGAGGCCATACAAGGCGGCGCGTAACCAACTGCGCCCCATTGGTCCTCCCCTAACCGAAACTCTCCAGCCGGATCTCCTGGAGGATGTGATCCGCGGCCTGTTCCCGGCGCGCGATGTGTCGTTTTCCCCTCCCGTGATGGCTCCGCCTCCGGGAGTGTTTGCGTCGGATGAGGCTCCCGCCCCCATCTCGACGGAAGAGTTTGGTGCCGCGGAGATCGCTCTCCGCGGGAAGAAAACGGCGCCGGGCCCCGACGGGGTTCCGGCCAAAGTGTTGGCGCTCTCGGTCGCTGATTTAGAGCCGCGCATCCGGGGCCTCTTCGACCGCTGTCTCGCGGTCGGGAGGTTCCCCCGGATTTGGAAGAGGGGGCAGTTATGCCTCCTCAAAAAGGACGGACGGCCTGCGGACTCCCCCTCGGCCTATCGCCCAATAGTGTTGCTCGACGAGATCGGTAAAACCTTCGAGAGGATTATTTCCTCCCGTCTCGTTGAGCACTTGGGCCAGTGTGGGGATTTGTCCGATGTCCAATTTGGTTTCCGGGCAGGGCGGTCAACCATCGACGCCCTGACCCGTCTCCGTCGAATAACGGAGGAGGCTGCGTTGGCTGGGGAGGGAGTAATTGCTGTGTCGTTCGACATTAAGAACGCATTTAACTCCCTCCCCCACTCCGTCATCCTGGAGGCGCTCCGGTACTTCCATGTACCACTTTACCTGCGGGAGCTCCTCCAGGATTACCTGGCGGATAGAGAAGTGGTCTATGTGAATAGAGACGGAGAGCTAAAGGGCCACCAGGTAGCATCCGGCGTTCCGCAGGGCTCAGTTTTGGGCCCTCTTTTATGGAACGTCGGATACGACTGGATTTTGCGCGGTCGTCTTCTCCCGGGCATGAGTGTCATCTGTTATGCAGATGACACTCTTGTCACAGCCCGGGGGAAGACCTTTGAGGAGGCGGCCATTAAGGCGTCCGCCGGGGGAGATTTGGTGGCCAGGAGGATTGCGCTCCTAGGCCTGGAAGTCGCCCTCCACAAAACGGAGGCGATTTATTTCCCTCCTCCACGACGTCGTTTTCCCCCCAACGCGTCCATCTCCGTTGGGGGTTGCCAGGTTCCCGTCAAGCCCGAGATGAAGTATCTCGGGCTTATCCTCGACAGCCGGTGGCATTTTGGCCCCCATTTTCGGGGGATGCTGCCTCGCCTGCTCAAAGCTGCGGACAGTTTTGGGTGGCTCCTGCCCAACTTGGGCGGGCCGAGTGCAAAATGCCGGCGTCTTTATGCCGGCATTTTAAGGTCAATGGCCTTATATGGCGCGCCCATATGGGCGGGAAGCCTCTCGAGGAGGGAGAACGTCTCCCTCCTCCGAGCGCCCCAGAGGGCCATTGCCCAGCGGGTCGCGAGAGCCTACAGAACTGTAGGCTTCTCTGCGGCCTGCGTCCTTGCGGGCACTCCCCCATGGGAGGAAGAGGCCGGCGTTCTGGCTGCCGTGTATGAGTGGACGGCAGCCAGAAAAGCAAGTGGTGAGCCGTACTGCCAAGTTGAGAGGGAGGCAGTACGGCGGGAGGCGCAGCAAGAGCTCGTCCAGAGGTGGACGGAGTCGCTGGCCTCTGTGCAATTCGGTCGGAGGACTGTGGACGCACTCGCTCCAGTCCTCGACCTGTGGCTAAAGAGGGAGCACGGTTTCCTCTCATATCGGATGGTGCAGGTACTTACGGGCCATGGGTGCTTTGGCTCGTACCTGCATCGCATCCAACGAGAGGAAACCAGTGCGTGCCACGAGTGCGGGGCCCCGGAGGACACGGCGCAACACACTCTCGAGGAGTGTAGCGCCTGGGGCCCCCAGCGCGAGGCGCTGGAGCTCGTCGTCGGGAGAGATTTGGCTCTCCCGGCAGTTGTTCGGGCCATGCTGGCCTCGGAGCCGGCATTTTCGGCCTTTGCCTCCTTTTGCGAGGATGTCATCTCGCAAAAGGAGGAACACGAGCGCTTGCGTGAGCAAGACCCGCGCGCTGATGCGCGGCGGAGGGCAAGGAGGGGGGGGAGACGCCGAACAGTTGCGCGGCATCTCCCTCAACTCCCGCGGGGAGGCCAGTCGGCAGCCGGTGCGGGGGCACCGGTGTCGGCATTGCACAGGCCTCCTCTGCAGCCCGGTAGGGACGGTTCGGTGCTCCCGGCCGCCCCTATCACTCCCCCCACACCATCGGGGGGGAGTAGTGTCGGGCCCGCGCTGTAAGCGGGCTCACGCCAGGGGAGGGACGCGAAGGGAGGCTTCATAGCCAGATTCTCGTGTCCCCTCCCCACTCTGGCGTAGACGGGAGCACCCCTGGGGTTTTAGTCGGTAGGCCCCCAGCGTGTCAGGCGGGGGAGAGTCCGACATAACCCGTCCGCCCCCCGGTGGGCGGGTATGCGTAAGGCATTTCCCCAGGGAGAACAAAAAAAAAAAAAAAGGTTAGGTTAGGTTAGGTTAGGTTAGGTTAGGTAGGTTAGGTTAGGTTAGGTTAGGTTAGGTTAGTTTTTTTTTTTTTTTTTTTTTTTTTTTTTTTTTTTTTAACATGTATTTGTAGGACATGAGGGTGGGCGGTGCGTTTTACCGCTGTCCGCTATTTGATACGGACCCGCCGAAAATATAAGTCGGGATGACAAGTGACATAAGTCGAAGAAGAGAAGAAAATAGTCGCTAAGGGACTTCAAAAAAAAAACCTAACCAGAAGATGGAAGGAAATTGATTTACAAACAATCATAAAGATAAGTTTGTGAGAGAAAAGTAGTTGGGAAAATATTGAGGAAGGGGAAAAATATTTGGGAAGGAGGGAAAATTATAAGTCGAAAGGGGAAAATAGGAAGGGAAAATGACATTAGTCAGAAGAAATGTGAAGATGATTCGACGCAGAAGTGTTGATAGAATGAGCTGAGTGAAGGAATGCAACTACGTTGCGGCGGCGCAGCAGCGGCAAGTGCCGGCGACGGTATATGCACCGGGCAACTTTGCGACGGCCTCGCGGCGGCCGCGGCCACTGCGGTGTGTTGCAAAAGCTCGCTGAACAACTAGAAGCCGACATAGTCGACTCTGGACGCAATGCGATTTCGCATAGACGTGATTCGCGGGCAGGAGTCGGAAGTCGCACTATGTTTCTCGTCGCCCCTCTTCTGGTACTTCTCGTTGTAAGCAACGCAGTTGAGGCAGGTGGCACGCTTCGGGTCGTCCTTGACTGGACAGTCTGCAAAGACATGGGACCGCGATGCGCAATGAGAGCACGCCTTGGTGGTGTTGGGGCATTTGCCCTGGGTGTGCCCGAACTTGAGGCATTTAAAGCACTGCAAGAACGGGCTGTAGTCGTCGACATGTATGCGATGGTGGTCGACGTTAAGGCGCTCATTGCCCATCACGGCCTTCCAGACCGCTGGCGTCGCTGTAAACACCGCATTATACAGCGTCTCCTTGCGGTTGTCTCGGACAAACCGGAGCTTGACGTCGTCGGCAGCCTTGCAAGCATCGTTTATCGCAGGATTCTGCGTCTTGACCATGCGAGCCAAGTCATCTCTCTGGATGTCTTTAGGGACACCCTTCAAGATGAACATCGGCATCAGCTTTTTGCACGATGATGCATGAATTTCCTTTTGCCCTTTGAGGCGATGCAAAGTGTCTTCGCGTTGCTCAACTGTGTCGAACTCGACTCGCAGTTTGTTGTTGGAGACGCGAAGAACACTTGCGGGGGCATAGGTGCTATCTTTGTAGGAAATGCTACGTTTGAAGGCCCTCATGACCTGTTCATGGCCTTCTACACGTGTGGTTGTCGCCACAATGATACTTGGCTTCGCTGTTACCGGGGGTTTGGCTGAGGGTGGAGGTGTACCGGATGAACCGGCTTTCTTATTGGCCTTGAGGACCTCGGCAAACGAGGCGTTCGGCGATGAAGCGGCGATAGGCAGTGGAGCCGCGATCCCGATCGCCTTCTTGATTTGAGGGGCTATCTCCTCACGGAAGAGTTTAAGCTCACCCTTAACGGCGGTCAGAATCTCGGTTTTAAGTTCCTCCGAACTCTGAACCACTGTGCGGTTGTTGGCACAGTCATCTTCCTCATCAGATGCCTCGTTTTCCGCATCTTCCTGAGGCTTGATGACGTCCTTATAGCGAATCAACGCGCCAAAGATCGTCCTGGCAGCTAAGTCGATCGCTATCTTACAGTCACGTGTAACCGACTTGTTACACCTGACGTTCTTATTGATGGTTAGGCAGGTCTCCTGCACACACTTGAAGAAATCGCTAAATGAGTGAATATCATCTTCCTTCCAAGTGACTTCGACAGCTGGCGTCAATACAACCGAACTCCGAGAAGAGCTCCGAGACTCTGCCATTTTACCGGCAAAGTCCCCAGACAAACTTTTTCCCGAAGCCCAACTGAACTGAACCAACTTAATTCGAAGGACCCAGCTATGCGATAAATCTGGGCGAAAGAATGACCAAAATCCGGCCAAGAGACACGGAATCTACGTTAATACAAAAATCTAAACTAATAACTAAAAATTACTAAGTGACAAAAAGGTTAAAAACAGCTAAGTAGGTAAAATTTCAAAATGTTATGACGTACAAAATGGTTTTGGAGGCTAACAAAAGTAAATCAGAAAGAATTTTGAGGCTAACTGCAGAAACAAAAAAGTGAGGTTTCACCGTGACGTAATTTTTCCCTACAAAAAGTCCACCTAAGCGGCGAAATTTTTGTATGGGATTTTTCTAAGTCGAATTTCAAAGTATGAAATTCAAGTGACTATGGGGGGTAGGGGGGAGTGGGGGGTATCAAATTAAAGGGGATCACTGGCACTATAAAACACTAGAACAAAGCACTAAACGATTTTAATTGGAACTATTTTAATTTTAATTTTGAAGTTTTAGGTTGTTTATGTGGATGACATCCGAATGGTATCTTCTAAGTATGAGATGAAATCTATAAGTCCGAAAAATTAATTACACAAAAACTATTAAAGGTGGATCCTTCGAATTTGGATTATCTGGAAGGATAAATTAATAGCTTAATTCACTGAAAAGATGAGCAGCGTAGGTGTCTTCTAAGTGATTTAGAATCGAGTTGGTTAGGTTACGGTTTAGGTTAGGTTAGGTTAGGTTAGGTTAGGTTAGATGCTGGAGGGTCTGGATCGCGATCCATGGGGGAGGCCATATAAGGCGGCGCGCAACCAACTGCGCCCCATTGGTCCTCCCCTAACAGAGACCCTCCAGCCGGCTCTCTTGGAGGAAGTGGTTGCCGGCCTTTTCCCAGCTCGGGATGTGTTGTTTTCCCCCCCGTCGATGGCTCCGCCTCCGGGGGGTTTTTCGTCTGATGGGGCTCCTGCCCCCATCACCACGGAAAGAGTTGGTTGGTTTTTGTTTTTTTTTTTGCCGCGGAGTTGGTCCTCCGCGGCAAGAAAACGGCGCCGGGCCCTGATGGGGTTCCGGCGAAAGTTCTCGCTCTCGCTATAAGCGAAATGGAGCCGCGTTTCCGGGGCCTCTTCGACCGCTGTCTCGCGGTCGGGAGGTTCCCCCGGATTTGGAAGAGGGGGCAATTATGCCTCCTCAAGAAAGATGGGCGGCCGGCGGACTCCCCTTCGGCCTATCGGCCCATTATTCTCCTCGACGAGATCGGGAAAACCTTCGAGAGGGTTATTTCTTCCCGACTCGTCGAGCATTTGGGCCAACATGGGGACCTTTCTGAGTCCCAATATGGTTTTCGGGCAGGGCGTTCCACTATCGACGCCCTGACCCGTCTCCGGACCATAACGGAGGAAGCGGCGGCTGCAGGGGAGGGAGTGATTGCGGTGTCTTTTGATATAAAGAACGCATTCAACTCCCTCCCCCACTCGGTCATTCTGGAGGCGCTCCGGCACTTCTGTGTGCCCCAACATCTTTTGGAGCTCCTCCGGAGTTATCTAGAGGACAGAGAGGTCCTCTATGTTAATAGAGATGGGGACCTTAAAGGTCACGTTGTCGAGTCCGGCGTTCCACAAGGGTCTGTCCTTGGCCCTCTTTTGTGGAACGTCGGCTATGATTGGGTGCTGCGAGGGCACCTCCTTCCGGGCATGAGTGTCATCTGTTATGCAGATGACACTCTTGTCACAGCCCGGGGGAGGTCCTTCGAAGAGGCAGCCGTCAGGGCGTCGGCAGGGGGAGATTTGGTGGCCAGGAGAATCGAGCTCCTGGGCCTCGAGGTCTAGCCCCTCCACAAGAAGGAGGCGATATTTTTTCCCGCCTCCGCACCGTCGCTTTCCCCCCAACGCGTCCATCTCCGTTGGGGTTGTCAAATCGCAGTCAAGCCGAGATGAAGTATCTCGGGCTTATTCTCGATTCGAAGTGGAACTTCGGTCCCCACTTTCGGGCAATGCTGCCACGCCTTCTCAAGGCGGCGGACAGCTTTGGGTGGCTGCTGCCCAACTTGGGCGGGCCGAGCGCCAAATGCCGGCGGC